>APFE031599229.1:0-242949 GCA_000404065.3 Pinus taeda | reverse complement strand
AACTGCTAAAAATAGTAAATTGTGCTACAATTACGGAAACTGAAAAACTGAAAGAGACAGTTGTGGGGGTCCAAATGGGATAGGTGGGTGGCCACCAACATCCACCTGGATCAAAATGTCTTAAACATAAAATTAACAATTTAAACGTTTTATGTAGTTTATTAGCTTTCATTATTAGGGGTTGAGTTAATGACTCATTTGAAACTTTTCCACCCCCATTATATGTTTAATTGGCTTCAATTTGTAAAACATTTTTTAGTTGCCTTCGAAACATATAATCATAATAAAATATGTAAAGAATTAAGGCTTTTGTTAATCAATGATGATTCATATTTATAGATCTTTTCAGTAAAGGCAAGTCATGTCCTTTTTAAATTTCATCTTAATTATTTGTAACTTGTATTAGATCTTACTTTCGATACTTTTCCCCTTTCATTCATCCAAATTCAATTGCATTTTGTAGATTAGATAAATATTGTAACATCAAATTGCAACTTGAATCTTATTTACAAGGTGAGATGGATCCTTTAAGGATATATTCTTCCATCTAACAAGTACAAAGTGTAGATGTTGGCTTATATGGGCCTGACCCAGGTTCAGAAAAATTATTTAGCCAAACAAATCTCGCAGCTACCGACCCTTTCAGGAACAGCGCGTGGAGCGTAGATTGAGCTCGCACCTGAGGTAGCAGGGGAGGGTGCTAGAACTAGGTTTCTGCACCCTTGGGATGTCTAGATGTGGTTTCGAGGGTTCGCGTGTCATTCTGCAGCCTCGTACTGTGCTACTTTCATGTAGATCCGGATATGGGTTAATTCATAGTATTAAGTACTTGTATAACTCAAATCTACTTAGCAGGGTCTTTAAGCAAACATTTAATAGATTTAACCCATTCACACACTTAGAATAAACTCAGATTCACATATATTTATGGCATAAGCATGTGCTCATAGATCAAATAGCTATATTAACCGTACAAAAAGTCAAATCCATGATAATTCAGATTTAACATATAATTATAGAAATAACTTAGCTTTATTCAACTTCTTCACCAATACATTCAAAACTCGCCTTGCGCACTAAGTTGCACGGGTTTGCACAAACAACTGCGGACTCTTCTAGGCCCTGTGCACATAGCTGTAGAGCCTCTATCCACTACCCAAACTCTTGACTCAGACTTACAGACCCTTTAGAACTTTCCTTCTCAAAAACCCATTACATATCAGATCCAAGAGTACATACCAAAAACTAAGCTACCTCTACCCATAGAGCCTCCCTCTATTTATACATTTTCATGGACCGTGATACATGGGTGGGCTGTCTCAACTTATATTTCTTTACATTATTTTTGGTCGGACTACCCTTTAACTCAAATTATCATCCTGTGGAGTCTTTACCCTATATTTACCCAAAATTTCGGGCTTTGTGCCCCATGACCGTTGCGCGGGGCTTCTACTACCCAACAATCCCCCACCACAATCATTGTGACTCGTCCCAAGTCACTCAGCTGATGTGGCCATTTTTGCAGGGAGATTGGTTAGTAGCCTCTGTGCTTCACTTGTTCTGGCAGCAAACTCTTTTGCCATTCGCTGTATCAATTCTACACGTGTCGCAAACACATCAGTCTTTATCTCTGCTGGTTCTAGGGTGGCTTATTTTGTCTCTATGTGTGTCACTTTGCACTATATGGTAGTCAAGAACGCAAATGACTCATCGAGCCAAGGCTGGAGACAGGCCTTAATCACTGCTTCCTTTTGTTTGGTGGCATCGGCCTGGATTTTAAGGTCCTGGGCCTCCCTCATCTTAGCTAATCGCTGCGTAATGGCCACGGTCTGAACGGTTCCTATGATCGCATTGTAGGCTTGCTGGAGCTCCCTGGCCTCGCTTCCCAATATTTAAAGTGTGGGATCCTCTTGGAGGGTGGTGAGCGTAAAAATTGACTGGGTTAATAGGTCGGTACATTCCTTCATTAAACGTGTGAGAATCTTGCACCCAAAGGTAGTGATGTTTCTGTGCTGCACGATGATCTATGGGGGCATCGACAGCAGAACCTGTAGTTTTAATTCCTCAATCTGCAAACTGAGCTCCAACTGAATCCACGCAGCCTCCTTCTTGGCTTGACGAAACCCGATAGCACAAATTGTGTATTTGTGTCTCAATAGGTAGCTCAACCCCAATCTCTAGCTCAGTGGCACTCAAGCAGGCTTCCGCTACTAACTGCTCCACATGTTGCTTCTGTGTGACTACTTTGTCTCATTGGATGTGCAGTTGTTTTATATTAATTTTCTATTCCCGGAGTACTTGTTCGACACAGTCTTCTCTAGCACAGAGCTTCATTGTGGCGCTATCCTGGAGTTGTTGCAAACATTCTCGCAGCAGGGTAGCCACATTTAATCCCAGCATTGTAAATCATCCTAGCACAACTCGGTCCTCCGCATTTGTGGTGATCAATGCTCCTGTTGGGATCACGATGGAATGAGCTATTTAAGCCTTTAACAATGGTTAAGTGGTTGTCCGACCGGGAACCCCCTGAGTAGTGCCAGTGCCCATTGGTGCGATCCTTAGCCCAAGTTCTTGTAGCTGCGTAAGGATTTCCCCCAACACAATCTACTAGTCTGACATGGCCTTGTCGACAGCATCTCGAGTGCCGTCCTGAACGGTGTTTTCTATGTCATTTAAGTCACCCTTGGTTAAGGTGGTCACTTTGCTGTCTGCTTTAGACGCCTTCGCCTTTTTTCGTGGCTTCGGTCATTTTGGTTGCGCTGACTACTTCAAAGGGGCACCCGTACCAGTTGATGGTGGTTGTTCCGTAGCCATCTGAGTGGGTGCCTTCTGACGGATTTTGGCCATTATTGATGCAACCCCTCCTAGTGGTGTTTTTCCTGTTTCCACTTGTGCTGCCTCTTGGGCTGCCTGAACCTCTGTGGGAAGCTGTTCATTTTTCTTTTGTTGGGTGGCGTGCTTAGCTTCCTCCTTTTGTTTTCAGATAGCGACCTCGTTGCACACTACTGCCTCTGGTCCACGCCATACCGGTGGCCAGATATCGACAAATGCATCGACAACGTCATCAATGGCAACAAAAAGGACTGAGGTCCATGCGTGGTCCGGGTCTTTGTGTGCCCTGATGTAGATAGAATGCATGTTAGCTTTAAACTCAGAAATATGCTTCATGCTTTGACAGATCCCATTGGACAGGCAAGGTTGCTCACTAATTCATTGGCGCACATTTCCATCCATCAGTATCCATAAGATTTTGATGTTCTGGATTCGTTGAGCATCCCTTGTCACCAAAAGGGAAGCATATCTAGTGGCTTTTAGCCAATCTGGGTCCAAGATAGGAAACTGGCTTTCTTCAGGTAAGTTAGTGATGACCAACATAATGGATAGGAGTAGCCATGCATAATGGAAGGTCTTGCCCTCCTGAACTTCTTGACAGTTGGTCAGAAATTCTTCAGAATGGAACTGTGTCCAATTGAACCGTTCTCCACCTATGCATTCCTCAGTGAGTGCAATGACTACTTCCAGAACCTGAGTGCCACGACATTTCCACATCACTTTCCCTGCCAGCAACTGCGTGGCGACATGGATTGCATCATCTGAAATGTTATCAATGATGTATCCTTGCTACCCCTTCTCGAGCTTATACTTCTTTTTCAAGTTGTCTATCATTGCAACATTTCCACTTCTATCAACAATTTCCTGGGGGTCTCTTCCTTCGTAGGGAAGGTGCGAAACTCAATGAACAAGTTCTGTTGTGATGAGGATGGGTTTTCTGACCCATAATATATCCTCATAAACCAAACAGAGCAACTGACTTATGACCAACATTGAGATAGGGTGTCGGTGAAAGTGAGGAATAGACAAGAGACAAAGCAACCTAGCTTTTTCCACCTTTCGCAACCACTCCTTTGGTTGTAGTGTTGTCATTGTCCCTTCAACACTCTGCTCCATCAGTGCATCAACCGCCAAGTGTGGAAATTTTACTGTATCTTCCAGGTCCCAGTCTTCGAATTTCATTGTCATAATACGGCCAACCACTGAGCTTTTTACTGGGACTGTTTTTGGAAGAGACGGGGTAATGAGTATAGTGTCAACTTCATCCAGATTTGTAGGTACCTTCACCTTCCCCTTGCTTGGAGACACATACTTGGGTCATCGCACTGGCTGGATGGGATCCTCTTTAGGGTTTACTTATTTGACATATGTGGGAGAACCTTCTTCTTCCTCATCACTTTCAATTGTGATAGTTTTACCCTTTTCCTCCATTGTGAACTTATGAAAGGACAGGTGTCGTGGTGACCTCCTTATTGGTTCTAGAATTTGAGGGTCCTTCCTGGTCTACGGCGTCCGGGGTGATTTAGGGTGCTCGGCTACTTGTAGCATGCCTTTCTGTGCACTATCTATGGTAGGATTTTTCGTTTTGAGGATTTCTTCCCGGTAATATTTTGGCAATGCCTGAAACCATGGACTTTCTTCTATCTGCTTGTCACTCATCTTGCGCTTGTCTTAGACCCAAGGCGTCTTTCTTGTGGAATGGTAAAGTGTGGTGGTGTGACCCTAACTATTATTATATATGATTTCAAATTTAAAATCGGCTATTTGCCCTTGGTGCAGCTCATAAATGCGATTTTGACGGTTACTCTTCTGCCTTAATTGCCCACCGCATGCTCCAATGTGCCTTAAATGGGCCATCATATCATGAACAATACCTGCAACGGTCGCTTTCAATTCTTCCCTCGTGGTAGCAGATCTCTAGGTATGTATGTTGTGGCCGTGTCACGTAGCTTCTTAGTAGCCTGTTTTATAGTCTCGCGCCCTCTTCCAGCTGCATGGGGCACTGGGACTGGGCCTCCTATGGATAGTCAGGTGGGTGAACACCTTGTGCACGTCTTCTATTTCCCAACTAGCTTGGGCTGTGGGCACCCTTTGCATTCCCTAGATTCTACTAACGGATTGCGGTTTGTGCGTCCTTGTACTCTCGGGTGCAATCACAACCATGCTAGCAGGTTTGCTGCTTGTAGCAGTGTAGGAGAGCCAACCATGTCCATTCCCTTCATTAGTTCCTTGACTTCTAGCTACAACTTATCAATTGCTTCATCTACCTTCGCACTTTGTGCTAGAAGTCTACCCCTGTTTCTTCTAACTTAGTAAGTTGCATTTTGCCATGCAAAATGGATACCCAGAGCTGTTGAATCCTTTCATGGCTATTATCTTCAGTAGGGTGATCTGTATCCATGCTCGTTCGTTTGGTCGTAGAGAGACTTCCTTGCCTGGCCACGCGAGCCTTCATTCCATGCAGATCTGGTTGGACTACTGGTCACCCAATGTGCATCTACACCCTTCGTGGTTGATGAATGACCGCTTGATACCAACTTGGCTACTGCGCACGTCCTCCAATCTGTACCTAGAACTGCCTCCTACATCTCAGCTTCTATGCTCCCCTCTGGGTGTGCACGACGTGTCTTCCGACCCAACAGGCTGTTCCTATGCTATGCATAGAGTTCCAAGCTTGACGAGCTGCCCCTCATTCGTTGCACCATTCTCTAATGGCTGCTACCTTTCCTATGTGGTTACACATTGTAATGATCGAATCATCATATTATAGTTAACTGTCGTAACTTCCTGCAATCGGTTATGCCATCGCTCAGTCTCCTCATCAGAATCCACTGTGCTGGTGCTATTGCGCTCCCATGAGGTTCTTCCATTGTTTGTGGGATGCACCTGATCTTGGTCTTGCGATGTTATCTGATAGATGCAATCGAGTTCGTCGTCACTTTCCTCGTCGTGCCTGGGTTCAGTGTAGTTCTATCCTTCTGCTAGGTCTGACGGAACTACTACCCGTACTGACTTCTTTTTGAACGTCATTTTCTGCCTCTTTAAATTAATGATCCCTTCCATGGTCATGGCCCAATCGACTTCGAGCAATGCAAGGTACGGATTACTATCATCAACAATCTCTATGACTTTGAAGTCAGTCTGTGTACTTACGCCCTCAATGTCCACAGTCACTCATAGTCGGCCCATTGGTAAGATCTTTTGTTGGTTGGCCATTCTTAGTTGAATCAGGGACAATTGTAGTGCCGGCTTTCCCATGCACTCCCATGTTTGCTTAGGCAACACATTTGCATCTAAGCTGAAGTCTAGGATGAATTGATCCATCTCGTAGTCTTTGATTTGCACTGTCAGTCTCATTTCTCATCCGATGCACAGAGCATGTCTTCTGATTTTCCAGACTACATGCAACTCGCCCGACCCAGCGCACCTAGTGAACAGCTCCTGTAGTCCTTTAATGGCTTTACTATCGCACAACATCTTCATGCAAGTTTCGAGGGAGGTAGTAATCATGGAGGGGTCCAATCCTAGCTCTGTGTGGTCTCTCCTATCTGGAGTAGAGGCTTCCACGAAGCTCGCTTGATCTTCCTTAGGCATCTTCATACCTTGTTCCATCTCAAATTCAAGTCCCTTTGTAGATATGTCACGCCTCTTCCCACCTTCTACAAGCTTTCTTCGCGAATCACCTCCTGTGGTTGCACCGCTCCTCAACACCATATTTATATTAGGGTCCTCTTCCTGAGGTTCTGATCACATTATCTGGACATTCTGGGTTGGTGTGGGTTGCAACACTCCCTTCTCATGCATTTGGGAAATTAGCGTTGGATAGTCTACCATTTCATGATCAAATTTCTCACAATAGGGGCACGAGATCCTATTCGGGTTAGTGCAGTCGCGAGCATAGTGTCCTGGCCCTCCATAGTTATAATAGATCAGCTATCTGCGGCCCCACCTAGGCCCCATTCCTCTTCCTCGACCACGTCCTTCAAATCCTCCTCACACTTCAGTCTACATTTGGTAAGTTGGGGTTCTTTCCATCATTAAGTCATAACTTCAACATGTTCTCTCATCATGTCCTACTGATCATCAAAAGTTGTAATATAGCTGTTATAGGGTCTGGGTATACTTTTGTAATAGGTGGCAATTATTTTTTGCATGTTTTCCACCCACTTGACAAATTGTGCACTAGAGCGCAGGTGCGGCACTTGGTCGTGCTTGTACCTCCAGTTTTAATGGCATCAGGTCTCCCCCCACTAGATAGTTCATGAATATAGGGAAATGGTCCTTATCGTGCCGTTGGCTCTTACATTTAATACAACCTACCTCCACACGTGCCTCTGGTCGTGGTACCCTTTCTTACTCGAATCTTTGCATCTCTAAACTCAAGTTTTGAAGTTACGCATGGATTTATTGAACTCCCAACCCTGGATCTAGTATTTGGGTTTTGTGCAACCTCATTGCTGTCTCCAGTGCCTTGGCTTGGGTTGAGATATTTTTTTGTGACAGAGCCGTCCTCAAATGTGGTGTCAATGATGCCACAAACCATGTGCAATGCTGCACATCTGTCAAGGACATATTAGCTTTGCGAATAGTACTTTTTAACCTCTGGTCTAGATCCCACGAGCTTCACAATGAAATATTGCGATCTTCTTGAACCAAATAACCAACTGGGTTTCTGATTTTGGGTGGCCAAACTCTTTGTTTAGCACATCCTCGATTGTTGTTATCCCCTCATTCAGATGATAGGTCAAGTATTTTATGTACCACGTCAGCGTGCGGTCCTGCAGTGCACTAACTAGGGTGGTCTTATTGATGTTTTCATCTGTTATGCCTTGGGTGTCCCATACAGACCTTATCACAAACTAGAATTGTCTGGTTCCTCATTCCCTACACCCTTAAATATTGGCAGCTTGATTGCACTCGCCATCCCGACCTTTGGTGGTGGTGGGGTTGGAGGCGAGGTCGGGGTTGGTGTGGATGGATTTGATGTAGGTGATGCGGGGGTGGTGTGGACGGAGGTGGTATCAGAGGGAAGCACTCCTTGATCAGCGAGACTACACTCCTCAGTGAGAACCTTGCGAGCTCCTCCTCACTTTCCCATGAAATAGAAATCAGAGGATTGTTCCTTGCTCCTCCCATTCTGTGGTAACCTATTTCGTTCCGCGTTACCCCATAAATCAATATAGGTGCATGATTTGTTTTTCAAACAACACCATCTTAACCCAAGTATTCAATTATTTGATATACTTACCCAGCAGTCCTTGAAGAAATTGTCTTTCTGCTTTACTATATCTCACAGTTGTATCTATTGCGAACTCAGTGATAAATCCTCCTATCACTCGATCTAGCCAATGGTCTACGACGCGTGCGATTTTATCTTTAGTGGCTTCTAACCTGCGCACCAGTTCCAGAGTCCACACAATTGGCTGATCTAATCTACACCTTCCCACACTGTTAGCTAACCTCGCGATCCACTCGTACAGCTCTACCACAACCGTCACGAAGAAGACTTTGTGAATATATGTGTATATATGGCGGTCCAACCAATCTTCCTCCCACATTCGCGGATTTCTATTTTCCTAAACTGCGAACTCGTGGAGTTTTAGATCCCACCACTCTCAAATCTCTTTCTTTGTAGGGTTCCAGTGTTCCAACATCAGACACCCCTTAGGCAGATCCCATGTCCTTGCAACGGAACCATTTGTTGGCTTATATGCGCCTGACCCAGGTTCAGAAAAATTATTTAGCCAAACAAACCCCACAGCTACCAGCCCTTTCGACAACAGCCCATGGAGCGCAGACTGAGGTCTCACCCGAGGTAGCAGGGGATGGTGCTGGAACCAAGTTTCTGCACCCTTGGGATGTCTAGATGTGGTCTAGAGGGTTTGCATGTCGTTTTATAGCCTCGCACTGCTCTACTATCGTGTAGATCTGGAGCCAAGTTAATTCGTAGTATTGAGTACTTGTATAACTCAGATCTACTTAGCAGGGTCTTCAAGCAAACATCTAACAGATTTAACCCATTTGTGCACTTAGAATAAACTTAGATTCACATACATTTATGACATAAGCATGTGCGCATAGATCAAACAGTTATATTAACCATACAAAATGTCAGATCTCTCCCTGTGCACTCATCTGTAGGGGTTTGCGCACACAGCTGCAGACTCTTCCAGGCCTCTGTGCACATAGATGCAGAGCCTCTATCCACTACCCAAACCCTTGACTCAGACTTACAAACACTTCAAAACTTTCCTTCTCAAAAACCCATTACATATTAGATCCAAGAGTACATACCAAAAACTAAGGTACCTCTATCCATAGAGCCTCGCATTATTCATACATTTTCATGGACCGTGATCCATGGGCGGGCCCACTCAACTTATATTTCTTTACATTATTTTTGGGCAGACTACCCTTTGACTCAAATTATCACAATTCACGCTTCCTGCATCCTGCGTAGTCTTTACCCTATCTTTACATAAAATTTCGAGATTTGTGCCCCATGACCGTTGTGTGGGGCTTCTGCTACCCAATAGTAGAACCTAATGAGTATACTTTTGCTTCAAAGTAAATTGATATTTCTTATGAACAATATTCTATGAGGGATATAGTATAAAAATATATGGTTGTATTTCAAGATGTATGTTTACCTTATTCTTTCTCTAATCAACTCTTACATTCAATTATTAAATTACACGTAGATTATGAAAAATATCTTAAGTGTTCTAAAATTATATTAGAGAAGATTAAGGATATTCACTCTCAACTCCAAGAAGAAACTTTAAATCCTAATCAATAAGTTATACCACATTTAGAAGAGAGGCTAGATACATGTCATAAAATTGTTCATGAATTTTTTAACTTGTTAAACATACAAGATGCAAGTCTACATGATCATATAGTGTTGGATTTTTCATCAGCTAAACACAATGAAGAGGATGAGGAAAGTGAAGAGGTTTCTCTTGAAATTGTTACTGATCGTAGATGTGATATTTCAAGAGAACCTTTTTATTTCCTTATCTCCAATTATTTTTACTATTTATATCCCAATATTTTATGAGATCTTGATGCACATTATACTATATCAACTTCATTTTACATTAAGCCATTTGTTTCCTTTGATATTTCGAGAATAGGGGATGTAATTGTTAAACATGATATTTATGGACTAGGACCTAGTACTTCTTCTCTTTAGTCATCCACAAGGGAAAGATATATGTTCCAAGATATTTATTTTTCATTTATCGGAAATTGAATATCCTACATTTATCGTTCATCCATTGTTTGAATCTAATTTTCATGCTTTTACTTGTATTTTGAACCAATTAATTTAATTAATGGAAAGTCTCAAACTAGTAATTTCATCTTTCCAATGAATCCTCAAATGATGTGTTTATTATTGGAAAATCTAATTCATAATTTTCATTCTACCTTTTATGGAAGGATTGCAGAATGGCTTGAGGATTCATATATTGAAAAGTACCAAAGAGATGGTAAGGTATTACTCACTTTTCCTTTGAATCATGATCATAAGAGTAAGTATTACCCATTTTTCATTTTTGAATTACTCCATTCCATTTTACTAGTTGGGGATTTCTTTACCACTATAGGATTGGATGTGCTTCAATGGTTGCAGTAGAAATATGAGTCTACTTAGGATAGTGACATTTGATTAGTTTAGAGTAGTTATTTAGGTTAGTTTTGTTGTTTATACATATTTCTTTTCTTGAATAATGAAGTTATCAAAGTATGCTAATGTTAAGCTGGGACCAACCACCATTACGACACCATCAAGGAGGTTTACCTAACTTGATTTATTTTTCTTTTTATTATTGTCCATTATGAAATGCTTAATAATCATGAAACAAGAATACTTTAAGAGAATCAATCATCCATTAAAATTATTTCATGAATTTTAATTGTTATGGTTTCTTTTCCTTTGAAATGAAAATCATAATTGCACATTTACCTTTGGTTTGTTTAATATTTAATTTCTTTATTGT
The DNA here is from genome assembly GCA_000404065.3 of Pinus taeda. Taxonomy (NCBI): domain Eukaryota; kingdom Viridiplantae; phylum Streptophyta; class Pinopsida; order Pinales; family Pinaceae; genus Pinus; species Pinus taeda. The sequence continues at coordinate 232,114 of APFE031599229.1, read as the reverse complement.
TCAATAGCATGGCCAAATCTATAGAACATGTTATAATATGTTTTACAAAACTTTCAATGCAAGTACACATTCACACTATTATAATATCGAATGGAGAAATATATAAAAAAAAAAATTCAAACCCCCTTCACCCCTTACAATCATTTGATCATTTTGACTTGTGATTAGAATGTTACACTAGCTGATTTTCATTTTCATTTGGCATATTTTAAGATTTTGATTTTCTTTGCTTTCACATTTGTAGGTTTCCCCAATCCTTCCCTTTAGGTCGAATGGGGTGTATTTCATCATTTTTATGTTTTCCATGGCATGATCATTGGAAAAATAGTATATGCTCTATTACAGTTAAACGAAATCATATCTTTAAGGAAATATTTCTAAGAATATTTCTCTTGTTCTAACACTCCATTCTCCTTATTAGTTAAGTCCCTGATTTTGTAAACTTATTGTTGGACTATGCTTGATGTATGTCTAAATATTTCCGTCATGATTTAAGAACTATTTTTGACCCTACTAATAAGAAAATAAATTATATTATATATAGTTGGTTTTAAGGTCACGGGTTTTGGGGAAAGAATTACCAATCCGTAAAGATTAGCTATTGAAATTTTTTTACACCATCCTTTTCTCTTAAGGGGTAGATTTACTTCCTCTTCTATTAAGAAATCTCTCGGATATTAATAACAATAATAGTTGATCTTGAATTAAAAGGAAAAAGTTAACTAAAGGAAGAGAGGTCTCATTATGAGATGACCTATCATTACCATGGGTTCTAACAAAGTGAAATTATCACTATTGGTCACCAATCCATTAGGACTAAAATACAAGGGGTCTCATCATGAGCCAAATTTTTCAATTTGGTTAGTTATTGTGAATGGCACTATCAATACCTGGTTACCAATCTAGGGCAACTAACTTCAATTTACTTCTAATAAAATTCATAAGTAAAGTAAATGGTCTAAAAACTATTAATCTATATCTGATAGATAGGATAAAGAAAATTTATTTGGGTTAAAAGGCATCCCTATGTAGGCTACACACACATGATGGAGGCAGTGGCCATGCATGTGGTATCGAAGTTAATGTAACACTATATATTTCTTGGTTAACTTGTATTTTCCTAAACTTATTACCAGTAGAATTTATTGTTTTCATATAAAACTTGATACGATAAACATTTATGGGCTTATATTTTAACAAGTTTTTGAATAATGATGGATATGATTTGGATATATTGAAAATTCCCATGTGTCAATCATACAATTTAAGGGTGAAACTTTTTCAGGCTACTTAAGGGCTAGATTATCATATCTAATCTTTATTCCTTGACTTTTATAGGGTTCATGTCATTTAACCAGATATAACTAGTTCACCCAATGATTTTCCATTTGTTAGCCTACCAAAAACTCCCCTAGATTTTGGTCAAAATGAAGGGGGTCCTATTATAAATTTTGGAAAATTCCCCCCCCCCAATTGCATTTTATTAGTTGCCGGTTGACACTATCCTCATTATCTAGTTTTTATTCTTATTTATTCGCCATGGTTTGACCATAACATATCCTTTGTTATCTGACATCCTTGTGGATGCCCCTTTCATTGCCTAGTTGACTATTACACTTGGATTGAAAACTATCTTGGAAAATTCCTTTGTGCACCATTTATCTTTTTAAACTGATTTTTTCAAAGGGTAATAGGTGAGGAGACATTGTGAGTAGTTGATAGATCAACATTTTTAATGGAGTGATATGTGAATCTGGGGATTGGTCTCAAAAGCTTTTATGATTGATTTAGGTACAGTAATAAAAATCCATAATTATTTCTATTTATATATGTTTTTTGTGACTTCTAATGAAATATGAATAATGTTTTCATTCCTTTAGTTAATTTCTTATAATAATAGTCTTTTTGAAACAATTTTATGAATATTATTGTTATCTTTTGATTTGATCTATTTAACTATAAATTGATTCAGTTTATGGGCGATTAAAATTATCTTGTGATGTCCATGATCAATATATTATACATATGCAAAATATTTAGTGATCTTAATGTAGAAGGAATTCTATACTTTTGGTAATTTATATACACAAATAGGCTAAATTGATTTTAGATTATTTATCCTCCCATGAGATAGGATTCATTAAGTTATTTGTTATTAAGATTATGTAGTTGTTTAATAAGTTCCTTTCCTATCAAAAGAGTTATAGACATCTCAATACCTTGAAGCTACATTTTATTAGTTTAAACTTGAATTTTTAGATTAGAATTGCATTTAAGTTTTAGAATAACTTGAGCTTCAATGAAGTCTCATCTCAGGGAGCAAAACATTTTCATATTCTCTTTTTTGCAGGAGGAAGAGATTTAGAGGATAACGGAGCCTTTAAACTCATAAAGAGTGGATATTTAAAGAACTTAGGCTATGTGAAGAGCTTCAGCCCAAGCCACATACCCTTATTGACACCTAGTCCAAAAAACCCGTCAATAGGAACCTTCCTTCTTCTCATAAATCCTAAGACCCTTTTGAGGTCAATTATTGACTTGATTGGAATATATGCTCAAATATGAGCTTGTAGAGAAATACGAAATTGTTCATGACTTTGTCCCATGACCTCTTCTACATTTTTACCATATTTAGTTATATATATTATTGTCATCCATGTTGAATATTCAACTAACTAATTCTTCCACTTGACTAAATACTATAAATATTCTTTATCACTAGTTCTTTTCACCCCCTTATTATCCAATATTACTTCAATTTCCTTTTATGCTATTTTAAGTAGTTGAATTTCCCATTCAATTTTTATAAACTTTATTAGGTGCATCTACTATAATTTTTTGCCTCTTATAAGGACACAAATATGTAACATTGAAAATTAATGAAATCCCAATATCATTTGGAAGTTTAATTTCATAAGAATTTAAGGAAGATTTCCTCAATTATTTACATGGCCAAATCATCTTGATCCAATCATTCTAGATCCATCTTTGACCCAATTTTAGACATAAGAAACTCTAAAGAAACCAATTAAGCCTTCACAAGTCCACACCTTTTCAAAATTATTAAGAGTGTCTCCCAATACAATTTCTCCAAAACATTTTTCAAATATCTCATATAATATTCCCTAGATTGATTATAGATCAAGATGTCATTTAGATATACAATAAAAATATTTCTAATAAATTCTCTGAGAACTGTTGAATACTTGGTGGGGGGGAATCAATATTCTTATTTCATTGAACTATTTAATATTTCCACTTCAACACGTATATCCCTCCACCATCAAAAAATAAGTAGACATTAATAAATTACAAAGAACACAACAAATTTAACATGGAAACACTTACACGGTAAATCATGTCTTCCTTAGATGATGAATGTAGGCACAAACCTATAATTAAAAGGTTTGCAAGCACCCAATTGTAGCAGATAGCTATCCCCTTTCAAATTTGCAAGCTCCAACCCACTAGAGACACTAATTCCCATTGTTTTGTAGGAAACGCCTACAGAGAATGTCAATCCCCTCTTGATATTTGATTTGTATAATGTTTGTTACAATTTGATTTGTTCTTTATTCTACTGTTTTTCTAACCCCTCAACAATCACTCTAGCTATTACAATTACTTGGCAAATGTATTTTCTATATATCTCTCTCTCTTGATGTCCCGCTTACACTTTCATAGTAATTTATATTGAGCTCATTGTTATCTCTCATTTGCACAATTTCTTGATATCTCAGTTACTCCCTCTTCACATATACAACATATCAGTTATTCACCAATTGTTTTAACCATGTGCTTACTATCAACCCACAATATTTACCCATGTTATTGTGCTTTGATCGATTCTTATCCTACACAACTTTCCAGTGCAATGGAAAAATTCTCTTCACACATAGCATATTTTATTTTGATTATGTTAATGTTGTATTCATCCAACATGGTGGCCTATGTACCTTCACACTCACTTATGTACAAAACCATAGATCTACATACCACGACCTTGGACCTACTTTCTATTCTACAATGGTGATATACCTCTAACTCTCAAGAATGGATTATTTCTTTATGTAACCACAAGTTCTGAGCACTACCCAAACTCCTCAAACATTAGGTGATTACACTTCAATTATTTCCCAACACACTAATGAGACAATAGAATTCTAGCTCTTAGAGTTGGGACATTTCTCTTAACCACAAGTTATAACTAACAACTTAACAGACTGAAAATTATGAGCCTTAAGTTGTGGTTTCATTCCACCTTATTGTTATGAAAACACCTTGAAGCTCTTACTCTCTACACATTTTCCTCGACATGACTTGGTTCCATGACTACTCACTATTCCTTATCATATATTGGCAAATCGACTTTCCTTCTTACTTGTCGAACATTTATATGTTGATGTTTTGAGACAGAGGTTTCGAAACCGAAGCTCTTAAGTGCTATCACTTATCACCTCATGACTCAGGGATATGACTTGGAGTTGGAACCATGGCCTTATCTCCATATTAGCCTCCTTTTTAGATGGATGAGTATTGATATACTCTTGACATTTGGTTCTTATCACTTAATGGAATGTCTTTAAACCATTTATCTCAACCTTTTCTACTACCAAATTTACCATTACATTAGGAATTTGTATCTTAGATCAATCTACTCTCGGTCAATTTCAAAACTATGTTTTCTTTAGCTCACATCGTTAGACCCACAGTTTCCACATCATCTTCCATGCCATCCATCAGACTATCTACTACAACCTTGCTGAACCTACCACGTGTCTAGCTGTTGACCTCCACCTGCCACATTTTACTTGTCAACTGATTATTTGGCTAGTTAAAAATGTCATTTCTACCTACCACATGTAACTTTATTTATTCCACATTAGTAGTTCGTAGCACCAGATACTCTACATCGTAACTTCCACCAAACCTGCCACGTCATATGAGGATATTGATTTGTTAGAGGGTCTTTGTACCTTTGAACAATGTTGATACTTCCAAGGTTCTATAGGCTCTTGGTTGTTGGGAAATTGCTTGTTTTCCCTCAATGACCAATAGTGATGACTAGGGCCTAATCATATCAATCTTCTTATTATTATTATCCCTCTCACCCCTCTTGGACTTGTTAACATTCTCAACCTTCTCGGCCTTCTCGCCTTGATCTGCTTGCTTGGTCAACTATTGTTTGAACTATTCTTCGAGTTTTCTACTCAAATTTTTGCTACATCAATTTGGGTGAATCACCCTTCTCGACCTTTAGTGCTACATGGTCCATTTTTTACTCCACTTTGACCCCGTCATACTTCCTTCTGTACTTTTGACACTACAAAATCAACTTTCCTTCTCTCCCTTTCAACTTGCTCAATACTTCCATTGACATCAATAACACTATATTTGACATCAATGAAAACACGCAGTCAACAAGAACTTCATTCATTAACCTCATGAAAGTAATAATTGCATTATACAACCCAAAGGGAATAAAAAACCATTGGTATAATCAATAATTTTTCTTAAAATAAGTCTTCCATTCACCACACTCTCTCATCCTAATTTGATGATAACCAGTTTTCAAATCTATTTTAGAAAATAACTATAAACTTCATAAACAATGCATCAAGTCATCCATACATGGCATTGGAAACCTATACCTGATGGTAAGTTTGTTTATGGCTTTGGATTCAATACATGCCCTGCATCCTTTGTCCTTCTTTAGACTCAAAAAAATAGTTTCAACACATGGGATTAAGCTTTCTTTGATCATCTCTTTATCAAGAAACTTGCGCACTTGATTTTTAATCTCTTCATTCTCCTTTGGGGTCATCCTATAGGTTTCTTTGTTTGTCAAAGTGACACCAAGAATGAGGTTAATATGGTGACTTATTATTCTTATGGGCATTATCTTACATGGAAATTCATTAACCACAATGTCAACAAAATCATCTAAGAAATCATGAATTTTATTAGGAAAGACACCCATACTTATGCTACTTAGGATTATTTACGGTGTACCAACTAGAGTGAGATTTACCTCCACATTTGTGACATATTGTATAAATTCATTTCCATTGGTCAACGACACTTTAGGATTCATCTCTTATTCTACACCTTCATCTTTCAGAGGTAAAAGCATGTGACATTCACCATGTTTCTAAAAATAAGATGTGTTTCTTCTCCAATCATGCACAAACTTATTGGCATAATTCCATGGTCTAATAAAACAAATATGGCATACACCCATGGGAATTATGTCACACAACAATTCATCCTTGTAATTATCAATTTGGAATACCAATTTTCAATATTCAATAACCCAAACCTAATGCCCTTCATGTAACTAGGACACTTCGTATGGTGTAGAGTGTGTCAACTTTTTCAATCCTAGATTTTATACCCTTTTTTTGGATACAAAATTATTACTACTACCACTATCAATTACAACTTTGAAACACTTAACTATTGATTTGGGTATATTCCTAAACAAACTTTTTCTTTGATCATGTTCCTTTACTTCCTTTACTTGCTTGAGTATGATTGCTTTCATCAACAAAGATTCTCCTATTTTTGGAGGCTCTTCTCATGTGGTATATTTCACATTTTCCTCTTCTTCCTACACCACATGCGCACTTATTTGGGTTATCTAACTATTTTATATACAAAATTGTGCCATATATTTGAGATTATTGCACTATAAGACCTGACATGGTAATTTTGTCTCTTTATTTTCCTATGGAATAATCTCTTCTTCCTCTAAAACCACTTGCTCTAGGTCACTGACATGAAATCCTCCCTTCCTCCCTCTAGGATTGGAATGTTCCTTTATTAGGTTTTTGTCCTCTAACCATTGTTGGCCTCCTCCCTCTACCTTTCTGCCATTATTTTCTAGCTATCTTGTATTCAACTTTTAAGGTAGCTTGATAAACATATCCTTGGGGAAATAATGTTAATATGATTGAGGTGGATATTGGTGGCCACCCACCAATTCCACTTGGACCCCCACCATTGCTTCTTTTATATTTTCAGTTTCCCCAATTCTAGCACAATTTACTATTTTTTCTAGTCTTTTTGGGTCCTGAACTTCCGGAGCCATTTGAGGCCCCAAATGACGTTTTTTTGGAAATCTACCACTAGTAATTTTTTGTCTAAAATTGTATTTTTTGTAGTAGTCCTCAAAGAGATATTTACAATGGTTTATCATGCATGTCAAATGGAGATAATATGACCATGTTGCAACCCCAAGAAGTTGGTTGTCCAACTCACCTAAACAAGGCCCATAAACTCTTGGTGTTACATCTCCTCGGGTTAGGGTTTTGGTTTTTTAGGGTTTTCTCTTATTGTTCAATAATAAAAAGGCTCTCGAGCCTCATTGTAAGGGAGTTCAGAGGCATGTAGCTGCCACATCTCTTTTAAGATATAAGCTACCATCACTCGAGCTAGTTTATTTCCATTTCTATTTGTAACCATATTTTAGTATTCTCCATTAATGAAATGAAGTATTATTTGTGTTGTATCTCTGTATTTGTGTTTATTTCTGTAAATTATTGCATTTCTGTTTAAATCTGGACTAGTCATATCAGAGGGGTCTGCTCTTTCTCTATTTTTCCTTGCATGTCCCCAACGAGGTCATGATATAAGGAGTTAGGGCTTGAACTAGTCGAACCTTTGCAAGACCAGCCTCGCAAATATCGACAACCTCCCATGGCAGATGAAGAGAAAGATGAGGGGGTAGGAGATCCTATCAAAATCTTGCTCGAAGAATCCATCGAGTGACAAAGGAAGACGATGATGGACAACTTTCCCTAGATCCTTCAGTGGCTTCCCAGGGGCGACACATCTACTTCCAACAGCTACTGTAGAAGCGTCACACCATTTAAGGTTCAAGTTAACTTTGACGATCGCATATTTAAGGGTTAGATAGATTCAAATGCTATAGATACATGGTTAAATATGATAGAATGGTATTTTATGTTCATGATTTTTCTGGCTGGGAAAAGATTAATTTCGCTCTTCTTAAAGCCACCCCCCACGTCAAGCACTGGTGGGAAACCTACTGCGAGCAGAAGGATGAAAGTACGACCTCACTGTTTTCAGTCGCACCCACTTGGAATTCATTTTGGGCTGTCATCAAGGAGTAGTACTACCCTGTTGGAAGCTATGAGGATCAATACATAAAGTGGATCATGCTATGGCAGGGAAGGGACCAAGGCGTTTCGAAGTTTACCAATATTTGTCATACCCTTCACACAAAGTTGGGTATCAAGGATTCAGAGCAACATTTTGTACTCAAATACTGTGGCTGCATCCACAGGTACATCTAGGACAAAATAGAATCGTTGAACATCTCCTCGCTCGGCACGACATACCGATATGCCGTCAAGATCGAGCAAAAGTTTAAACAGTAGAAGTGAGAGTTTCAATCTGGAAATTTGAAGCGGGGGAGAGGTGCCCCAAAAACACAAAATAAAGGAGAAAGCCAAGGAAGAGTGGCCTGGGACAACCCACCAAAGCTGTAAGAAATGAACAATGCCACGAAGCTAAAAAAGGACACGGGAAAGTGGTGTGAGTTCCATAAGAGCTCCACTCACAACATAAGTGAGTGTTGGGCTAAGTAGTCACTGGTGGCTGAGCTAAATGTTTAAGAATCATATGCATGTTTTGACTCTAAGTCATAACTCGATAAGGAGAATGACAAAGGGAAGAAAATTATCGATGCAGAGCCCAATGCCACCATTGCCACCATGAAAACCCTGAAGGAGGAGCCCAAAGATCCAGATGAGGAGGAGCATCACTTCCACTCCCAATTGTAGGTAAAGGGCTCCCCTCTACAATTCATTGTATATTGTGGGAGCCAAAAGAACCTCATTCTGGTGGAGGTCGTGAAGCAACTGGGGTTACCGACCATAGCACATCCATAACCATACACTATCGGGTCACTTCACCAAGGATGGGATCTTCGCGTGAGCCAGCAGTGTCACCTTCCATACAACATCAAGCCCTTCGTGGATGAGGTATTGTGTGACATTTATTCGCTTGATGTTTGTGATGTATTATTAGGCCAACCATACTTGTGGAAGCGACATGCTGTGTATTAATCAAGGCCTTGTGTTGTTACTATTACTTTGGGAAATAAGTTGTACATGATACCAAAGGTAGCACAACCTAGTACCATTTCTTTGGTTACTAAAAAACAATGCAATAAGCTCATTTCCAAAACAGGGAAATTTGTTTTCCTAATGATATGCCCTCAAAGAAAGAAGAAGACAGTGGTCATGACCTCTAGACTAGGCCCCTCCACATGATGAATATAGATGGACAAGGTCATGGAGTAGTACAAGGACATATTCACCTCACCCACAGGGTTTCCTCTACATTGTCAGGTCAAGAACTCCATCGACCCGAACCCAGGTGCATCGTTGCCAAATGGACTAATCTATCAGTGCTCTATTCTAGAGAATGGTGAAATCAAGAGGAAAATTTAGGAGTTGCTATAGAATGGTCAAATCCAACCGAGTTCATCACCTTGTGGGAGCCTAATCGTGTTGGTACAGAAGAGGGATGGGACTTGGAGACTCTGTATTGACTATCAAGCACTGAACATGATCACTGTCTAGAATAGGTACCTGATCCCAAAGATTGATGACCTTCTAGACCAACAGAAGGGGGCAAAATATTTCAGCAAGATTGATTTGAAGTCAGGATATCACTAGGTACCATTCAAACCCTCTGATGTGTGGAAGACTACCTTTAAAGCCAAGGAGGGCCTTTTCAAATGGTTGGTTATGCCTTTTAGGTTGACAAATGCTCCTGCAACCTTCATGAGGCTAATTGATTACATCTTGTGGCCATTCACCAACTCATTTGTAGTGTTATACTTGGATCACATCCCGATCTTCAACCAGAGTTGGGAAGAGCACCTCCACCACATTCGACAGGTTCTCGAAACATTGCGACAACACAACTTATGTGCCAATTTGGAGAAATTCACTTTTGGCATGACTCAAGTTCAGTATTTTGGATACATTACTAATGAATGGGGGGTGCGTGTGGATCCAGCCAAGATCCAAGTCATTTGTGATTGGCCCTCTCCAGCCACTCTGATAGAGTTTCGCAACTTTCTGGGTCTTGCGAACTTCTACTACAGGTTCGTGTTTTGATTTTCTCATATCACTTGGCCCTTGAGTCAATTCACCAAGGGAGGAGCGAAAGCAAAATTATTTTGGTTTGAACCTCAACAGAAGGCATTCACAGAGTTGAAACATCACCTCTGCTCAGCACCAGTGCTCGCATTACCATACTTGCAACAACCATTTGAGATCGAGTCAGATGCCTCTCACTATGCTATTGGGGCAGTTCTTACTCAAAATGAGCATCCAGTGGCATATCACAGTGAGAAACCTTCAGACACAGTCCAAAAGTATACCACTTATGACAATGAGATGTATTCCATTGTGCAGGCTTACCTACAATGGAAGCATTACATTTTGGGGAAGCAAATGGTCATCCACACAGACCACCAACCCCTGCAGTTCATACAAACCCCAGGGAAGTTACATAATGATCACCATCATTAGTGGTCAACATACCTACAACCATTTGAATATAAAGTATAAGAACGAAATCACTAATAATGTTGCAGATTGCCTAAGTCGACCACTGATCACGGCGTTAACCATTGTGCTCAACTCCTGTGGGAACAAGACTTCTGGTTTCCCACTTCTCTACAAAGGTGACCCAGAATTTAGCCACACATCCTATACACTCTTGGAGGGTCAGCATGTTCTAGATTTTCACCTCTAGGATGCCCTATTATGCCACCTAGGTAACCTTTGTGTTCCTTCAAGCAAGTGTTCCAAGCTAATTTTGGAAGCACACTACAGTTGGGCTGCTAGGAATTTCGGGGTCAAGAAAATGGTGGCAGTACTGCATAATTATTTCTACTAAGTGAATCTTTGATGATATGTTGAGAAGTTGATCAGATCCTGCACTACCTGTTCCATTGCCAAACCGACCATCAAGAATCCAGCCTATATACCCCGTTGCTTACCCCTAGTCGACCTTGTAAATCCATCTCCATGGATTACGTGTCATGACTACCTTTGACTAAGCATGGAAATGACTGTGTTTTTGTGGTCATTGACAGGTTCTCAAAGATGGCCATTATGGTGGCCTGCAAGAAGAATATCACAGCAAAAGCCATTGCTAAAATCTTCTTTGAATGAGTGTGGGTACACTTTGGGATCCCATAGTCTATCATCTCATATCGGGAAAGAGGGTTCCTAAGTACATTCTGGTCCAGTCTCTCATCAATGTTGGACACCAAACTCACTAAGTCCACAACCTTCCATCCCCAAACTGATGGCCAGACAGAGATCGTCAACAGGATGATCGTACATATTCTGTGCATGTACAACTCAAAGCATCCACACACATGGGATGAGAGCCTCCCCTATGTTCAACACAGCTATAACAGGGCTCTCCATAGCTCGACTGGCCATAACTCTTTTCAGGTATGCCTAAGATTCCAGCCACAATGTCCCATTGATGTCGCCATGCCATTTGCAGCTACACAGGAAAATTCGGCTCATGTCTAGTCCAAAACAGATAAGGAAAACAACTTCATTGAGCACATCCAACATATCCATGACCAGGTCCATGAGATTCTAGAGAAATCAACTGCGAAGTACAAGCAGCAACATGATCAACATTGGGTGCCACACAAGTTTCAAGTGGGTGATAAAGTTTGGTTGCATTTGCAAAAGGAACACCTTACTGGAGCCTATCAGAAACTCAAAACACTTCGATATGGTCCTTACACCATTACCAACGTTGCAGGGGACAATTAATTTGAGCTCAACATTCCCCCATTCCTTGGCCTACACCTAGTGTTCAATGTGGATCACCTTCGACCATACTTTCCACCATTACTAGACACATCTGACAATGCAGAACATCTCACACCAACAGAGATAAATCTAGATTGCATGGAACAAGATGCAATTGATTGGATCATGGACACACAGGTCATGCACACTCACCAGTAGAAGATCCAACTGTATCGAGTTGTTAAAGTAGGCCAACTCCAACAGGGCAAGTGGCTCACTAGGGAGAAAGTTCAGTAGAAGTTTCCTCATCTCATGGAGGAACTCAATGCAATGGCAACCATTACATCCTAAGGAGGGAGGAATGATCTAGGTGGATATTGGTGGCCACCCACCAATTCCACTTGGATCCCCTCCATTTCTTCGTTTATTTTTACAATTTCCTTAATTGTAGCACAATTTACTATTTTTAGTAGTTTTTCGGGTCCTAATCTTTTGAAGCCGTTTTGAGGCCCTAAGCAACGTTTGTTTTGGAAATCTACTGCCAACGATTTTCTGTATAAAATAATATTTTCCGTTGTAGTCCTCAGAGATATATTTCCAATGGGTTATCATGCGCTTCAAATGGAGATTATGTGACCAAGTCATGACCCCAATAAGTTGGTTGTCCAACTCACCCCAACGGGGCCCATAAACTCTTGGTGTTACATCTCCTCGGGTTAGGGTTTTGGTTGTTTAGGGTTTTCTCTTATTGTTCAATAATAAAAAGGCCCTTGATCTCATTGTAAGGGAGTTCAAAGGCATGTAGCTGCTACATCTCTTCTTAGAGATAAGCTACAATCGCTTGAGCTATTTTATTTCCATTTTTGTTTGTAAGCATATTTCAGTATTCTTCATTAATGAAATGAAGTATTATTTCTTCTGTATCTTTGTATTTTTGTTTATTTCTCTACTTTATTTCATTCATGTTTAAATCCAAATCATAATCTCATCATGGATTTCATAACTCAAACCATTAATTTACCTAGCTACCATTCCTATGTCTTATTCTACATGTCCAGTTCTTATATTCATTCTATGAAATTATTCAATATATTCTTCCACTCACATAAATTTTTATGATGTTTTGTATTTTCTTGAAATGATTTAACTAGTAATATCCAAGCATGAAATTACCTTTGAATTTCACCATCATCTTGTCCCAAATTTTACTTTTGGATTTACCTTTAATTCTTAGGTTTTCTTACACTGCATCCCACCATAATGTTGCATGGCCCTTTAATCTAGTCACAACATATTTCACTCTTGCTGTCCATCAACATTTTCATTGTCAAAATATTTATCCATAGAATTGATCAAGTCTATTGATTCTTAAATATTCATATTACTTTCATAAATGAGTTCATCCATGTTTTGTTTGGAGCTTAATCTATTCACCATCCTCAATAACTTTTATTGTGATGATCCTTTGTCAAGCTCTAAGCCTTCTTCATTAGAATATTCTTCCTTCTCATTAACATTTTTAGTGTCATTTCCTCTTCTATGAGCAGTCTCTATGGATTCTATCCTCGACCAAATGCATCTCATATCACATACAAAATCAATGTTTGCTACCAATCTTCCCCTGCCTATTCCTTCTCCTATTTGTGCCATTTTTCTCTCACAGTGAGTACTCCTGCTTTGGTCCCAAAATTAATATAATCATGATATTTTACTTTTCTCGTTGGCTCTCTTTCATAAACACTATGTCCATATATTACTCCTTATTGAACAATGATATCACCCACATACCTTTTTATATACTCACACAAACCAATTCACTTACCTAAAATTACCCTTATGCTTTATTATCATACATATCAATATGTCGTCTCATTGAGATACTGAAACTTATTTCAACTCAAAACTATCCCTAATATACTCTTATTTTGGTACATAAAATTTCAAGTGATGAACCCTTTCCTATGAGCTAGCATCACCGAATATTGGATTTCAATGTATCGAGATTTTGGACTTAACACATACTGGTGAAACACTATCAATTAATGCTTGATATGAGGTTTTCTTGGGAAACAAGCAATTTCACATGTGGTAAATAGAAATATTACTAGGGACTAAATTTTCTCCCCCTATATATTGAGTGGTAGGGTATTGTGGAACTTTAGCCTACAAAATAACCTTTTAGTCTAATCCGATATGAAACTTTTGACTTGTCAGAGATCACAAAAAAGATACTTGATGATCAACCTATCAAGAGTTGGTGATTGGGGTTTCGAGGTTTCAAGATATTAGGGATATAAACTCCTTTTCAATGTATCAACATACTTATACCCCATAATAATGAAAGCATTAAGTCACAAGCTACTCTTGATCAACTGACATTTCGAATGTCAGGTGTTGGGGTTTTGTTATTTCTAATTAAAAAATATTTTTAGTAAATTCCTGACTAATAAAGGAACTTCACTATAGAACTTTGAATAATAGGAAAACCTCTGTCTAGTTAATGATGTATATTATATCACACCTATTCCACCTACTTTCTTAATTCAAACCAAAATTAGAAAATGAAACACATGCATTAATCAATTTACAAAGAAAAAATATGTATAAATAGAGATCATAGAGAAGAAATATACATGTGATTATGGCTGGGAAATATTCCAAATTTTGTATCTTTAATAACTTATCCTCAATACATTACAAATTATTTTCAATCACTCCTCTTCTCCACACACCACACTATAATTCTCACTCTCTCTCTATTCTCTCCTCTCTATCCTATGTGATGATGCAAAATATTTATAACAACTTAGTTGTCTGTCTAACGAACATTTTTCAAATATATTCTAAATTAGAAATATCCAAGCAAACCTATAACACCTATTTTTCCTAACAACCCTACTAAAATAGACTTATTGGTCTTATTATATTTAAAGTAAGATATATTCATCAAAACCTAGAGACAAACAAAATCCTTCTGGAACTATTACATGTTAGGAAAATAATAAAATTATAACCTTAAATGACTATGAGGAAACTGAATTCCTCTCATAAATCCTATGACCTTTTTGACGTCAACTATTGACTTGATTGGAAGAGATAATCCTACATCAAAAAGGTAAACATCTACCAAGATCTAGATGCTACTATTGAGTCTTACAAGGTAGAGGTTGAATGGTGCAATCCAACTGCTACATCAAAGGTAAAAAAAGGATATGTCTACAAATACTAATTATTTAAATGAAAATTCATAATGGGTTGTTGGTTTTGGAGGAGATATTTTCATTGATGTTAATAACACCATATTTGCATGGATGATTAAGGTTATACGATATGATATAAAATAAAATGAATGAGATGATATTTGTAGTTTGTAGAGAACAACAAGAAAAAACGGAGCATAATGGCTAGAGAGAAAGTGATGCTAACAAATGAGATTTTACTCTAGAGAAGAACTTCCACACTGTCATTTTCTAATGACTTGTATCATGTAAAATATCTTAAATTAGTAGTTTATTTTAATGACTATCTATTATTTTATGTAAATTTATTTGAGTGCATTTTCTCTCTTTTATCCAAGCTTAGGATGTAGGTTTTGTCAATAATGTTTTCACAATAAACAACTTATAGTGTTTGTAGTTAAGGTGAGTGAGGAAGTTTGTAAAAATGGTTTTTCATTGTTTTTCATGGTTGTATATTTGTTTATATTATGACAAAGTGCAAGTTGAAAATTCATATATGGATATCACTTGTTTTTATTTCCTTTCATCTCTTTCATAATTGATTGCACTGAGCATAGCGAGGTGAATCTATAGACTAGTATGATAGAGATGTTGTCATGCACTTACATATATACATGTATAATTATTACGTATCAGCTTTAAAAAAAATTATGATTATAAAATAATAATAATAATAATAATAATAATAATAATAATAATAATAATAATAATAGTTTTCGACGAGGTCCTACATGGTCAGTGATCATGTTCTCTATTAAGGCACTCCTTGATTTGAAGTCACCTGTTCAATTCCCCACCCCGATTGTGGTGATATATTGGACATCATGAATAGATAGTCTCACCAAGCTTACAAAATATTAATAATAATAATGAGAGTTGTTCTAGTGCTATGAGAAAAGCTTACCTGGATAAATGGGAAGAAACTCAAATTTTAGACAAATGGCATAATGGGAAACCCCCTTGGAATCTATGCCTTTTCTTATTCCTCTAATATCTTGGTTTAAGTGAGAAGATGGTCTTAATCTTCATGAAATATCATCCTGGAGCCATGAAGGTAAACAATGTAGTTGGAATCTTTCTTTAACCTGACATCATCTAGCATATATATCTTCATAATTTAAAAAATCCTTGCCTAGTTGCGCTCCCCTATCTCTTATAGGAAAATATAAAAGGGGTTGGGGAAATTTTATTTACACAAGAAAATCATGGTATGAATAACAATTGCATGTTTCCACATCAAGCTCCCATATTTGAGTGAATATGTTGAACACAAACAACCTCCCTAAGATAAATATATTTTGTTAGGTGATTTCCCATAAAAATATCTTGACAGTTGAAATCCTTAAAAAATTAGGGGTCCACATTTCATCAACGTTCCTTCTTTACAAATATGATGTAGAAACAATAAACCACCTTTTTCTAGAGTGTGAATTTATGAAAAAAGTATGGAAACAAGTCTTACACGGGATGAAACACCATCTAATATGGTAAAAATATATATTTTAGTTGTTTCAATCCTAAAAGAAAATAATACAAAGTTTATTTTAAAGGAAAAACTCTTTTCTAGAGAATATCAATGGATCTCCCTATGTTTTTATGTTAGAATATTTGGCTAGCAAGGAAAATGGAGATTTTCTAGGATTCTCAATCACTTCTAGAGATGGTAGCAGGGAGAGAAACGACTCTCTCAGCTAAGCATCTAAAAATCAAAACTAAGGACCAATGGCCTTCTCAATTTAACTTACAGTACAAATTCAACTATCCATTAAGGAAGAAATCATTCTAGCAATTATCAAGTTCGAAGAACAAATTCCAGACATGACAAGTAATCAAAAGTCTTATATCTTATGTTTTGAAGGTGCATCAAACAAAACCTAGGGGTGGAAAGAGTTGGGGAGTTCTCTATAAGTATAGAGGATAAATTAGGTATGAGCATTAATGGATTTTAGCTGAAGCCTTAAATAATCAAGAAAACATAAATTCTCTCCTTCAAAGAATACTTCTATCTATATCATCATCAATCAGATACTTCATCATAATAGATTATTCAAATAACACAAATAGGAATATAACTCTTCAAACTAGTCATAACTATCTCATTTGTTCAAAAGAATTACAAATCTAGTAGCCTTGTTCTCAAATATTCAAGTTAAACTCATACTCATGGATGTTAATGTAGGAATGTACAAGGTAAGTTCCTCAGATAAAACACCAAAGGACATCGCTCACAAACAAATCATAGATCAATACACCAGTATTCTGACGTGGTTAAAACCCTCAAAGAGGGAAATAGTCCACGGCTTCACCCAACACTTCCATTTCAGGAAATTTATTAATAATAAAAAAAAATTACATAATCTTCTCTAATGAATGGTCACCCTACAAATGACCCTCCATGCTCCTTAAATATAGATCACGGACCAATCAGGTGATAAGCCACATATCAAGTGTTGGTAATACCGAGGAGAGAATGAACCTTCAGATCACTTCATGTGTAGAACATATCATGACCGTCAGATTGTAAGTTAAAATGTACATAATAAAGAAACACACTTTACCTAGCCCTACACTAGACCAAGTTATAATTAACTATGTCCTATGTGTCAGGATATCCTAACATTCTCCCTTAAGAACAACTTGGGATAGGATTGAAGGATGTAAAAATATGACACAATAGGAGAAGGAAGGAGGGATTAGAACCTATCCCCCTTAGTGACAACTTCCTGAACTCCAACCATCAATCAAAGTTTAGTAAACTTTGCCTCTGTGAGAGCCTTTGTTAAGATGTGTGCAACTTGAACATCGGTTGAACAATATTGCACTTCAACAACATGGTCATGAATGAGGTTTCTAATGAAGTGCATGTGTAGTTCATTGTGTTTTTTGCGCTGATGTTGTTGTTGAAAGCCAAACTCTGATAAGATCTGACAAAGCCACAGAGCTTCCTTACTAGCTTCTACGATTCCACAATACTCTGCTTCTGCTGAAGAAAGAGAAATGGAACTTTGTTTCTTGCAAGTCCATGTAATAGGTCCAGAACCAAGAGTGAAGGCATAACCTGCAGTAGGCTTTCGATCATCAGGGTCACTAGCCCAATCGGAATTAGTGGAATGAACCAATAGAGGAGATGCTTCTACATTGTAATGAATCCCAAACTGAGTTGTACCTCGAACATAACGAAGTATTCTTTTAGCTACTTTCCAATGACTTTCATGTGGGTTCTTCATAAGTTGAGAAACAAGGACAGCAACAAAGGAAAGGTTGGGAGGGGTATGGAACAAATACAAAAGTTTTCATACAAGCTGACGGTATAAGCTAGCATCAACCTCAGGGGAAGTACACGTGACTGAAAGTTTGGCTCCGGACTGAAAGGGAGAATAGGCTGGCTTATAGTCTTCCATGTGAAATTGGTGTAGAAGATCACAAGCATACTTGGACTAGGAAAGGGAAATACATTCCTTGGATTGCAAGACTTGAAGACCAAGAAAATAATGCAAGTGTCCTAAGTTTGTCATTTCAAACTGCTTCTTAAGGTTGGAATTCACATGGTTTATGAGGTTGGGATCACTACCAGTAAGGATAATATCATCAACATAAAGAACAAGAATTATAAGAGACTTACCCACTTTCTTGGTGTAGATAGTATTGTCAGAATGACACCTAGAAAAGCTAGTATCTAAAATAAAGCTATCCATTTTGGCATACCAAGCCCTAGGGGCTTGCTTGAGACCACAAAGGGATTTCTTAAGATGACATACAAGGCTGGATTCTCTTTGTATAAATCCAAGATGTTGTTCCATATAGATTTCTTCATGCAAGTCCCCATGCAAAAGGAAGATTTAACATCCATCTGATGGACTTCCCATTTGAAAGAAGTAGCAAGACAAATAACAAAGTGGATAGAGTTCATTTGTAAAAAGGGGAGAAGGTTTCAGTATAGTTAATGTCTTCAACTTCTACAAACCTATTTGCAACAAGACGAGCTTTATGTTTATCAACTTTTCCATGTAGTCCATACTTGGTTCTGTAAACCCATTTGCAACTAACAAATTTTCGTCCCTTTGGAAGAGAAACAAGATCACATGCATATTTTCCAATAGTGAATGATATTCTTCATTCATAGCTGCATCCCAATCTAGATGGATTAAAGCTTCTATAAAGGTGTTAGGATCATAATTCATTGAAACTTGAGTCAGTAAAGAAGAGGCATTATTAAGCTAAGAACATGTATGTTGCTGATCTGTAAGATCACTTGCAAGAGCACCTGCTACATCCAGAGCAACACAAACCCATTTCAGAAGTTGCGGTGCTGAAGGAGGGGGAGGATTTTCATCCTCAATGTCATCATCTAAAGAAGAAATATTTTCAGAAGTAGAAGGGATAGATAGAGGTGGAACATCCGCTGAACTAGGCTCATAGGCTGATATATTTTCAGCAAATTTTACATCTCTTCTAATGATAACATCTTTGGACTTAAGTGGAATAAGTCTATATCCTTTGACATCTTCATATTATCCAATAAAAATAAAAATTTCACTCTTATTTTCTAAGGCTTTATGTTTCTCAAATGGAATATGGGCCCATGCTTCGCTTCCAAAAACATGAAAGCGACTTACATCTAGTTTAATTGAGCTCCATTCTTCTTCTGGAGTGATATTCTTTAAAACCTTAGTAGGAGTATGATTTACTATGTAATTTGCACAATTAATTTCTTCTGCCCAAAAATTAAGACTAAGTCCTTTAGATTCAAGCATACAATTATCCATTTCCTTTAAGGTGTGATTCCTTTAAGCTACACCATTTTGTTGTGGAGTATATGGAACAGTATATTGCATTTCAATTCCATGCTTAGTGCAAAAGTAGATGAATTTGTTATTAAAATTTTCTCCGCAATTATCAGATCTTAGCCTAAGAATTTGATGTCCAAATTGTTTCTCAACAAAGGCCTTAAAGGCCATGAACATGTTAAAATGTTGAGTTTTAACAAGTATATCCAAGTGCATTTGGAGAAATCATCAATGAAAGTTAATAAATACTTGTAGCCATAGAATGAAACAACTGGAAGTGGACCACATAAATCACCATGCACAACTTGTAAAGGGGCTAAGGCGTGCCAAGAGGCATGTTTTTCAAAACTATCACGATGATATTTTCTGAGTCCACATCCAAGAAAAACACCATCTCTACAAGATACCATAGGGAGACCTGTCACCATATTTTTTTTACATAGATTTTGAAGGAAGAGACAGTTTTAGTGACAAAATTTCTCATGTCAAAGTTTTCTCACTTCACCATTATGAGCAAAAAATACCGAGGGAAGAGTTGATGACCCAAAGTTGTTAAAATTATACAACCTTGTAGAATCATCAGCAATTCCAGTAGCTAAAATATGTCTAGGATCTCTTAGGTCCTTAATTACAACACCATGAGGTGAAAATCCAATGATTTTACCTTCACCTGAATGAGTTATCTGATATATAGATAGAAGGTTGCAGGATAACGTTGGAACACATAATACAACATTAAATTCACCATTGTATAGATGAATAGCTACAGTCCCTACAAAACTAAGAGATCTATCATCACCAACATATATATTTTTGGTGTTACAATAATTTAAAGAAGAAAACATGGCTTTGTTTTTTTCCATGTGATAAGAAGCTCCAGAATCAATGAGCCACTCATGCGAATGAGAAGAAGAATATACATTTAGTGCATAACTAGACCGAGATGCTTGACAACTACATGCAGAAAGTGTTATTCCTAAAGATGAAGTTAAAGTTGAAGGATGCTCCAAATGGATGTTATGCTTCTTCATTACTGCTTCCAAGGCTTCCATCTTCTTAAAGAATTTGGATTCTAAGTGGCCATCTTGATTAAAAAAGTTGCAATGTCTATTGGTCTTCATCCCTTTGTTTTTATTTTTCTTATTATTTTGTTGAATTGGTTTTTCATTTTGAGACTGGAATTGCTTAGGACTCTTGTTTGGTGTAGGACCATTGTTTTTACAATACTTCTTCTTAGGATTCTTTGAATTTGGTTGTTGTTGGGCGGCTAAGGATTTCTTAGAATAGTTTCCAAGATTAAGAAGACTAAGATATAAGAGTTTTTCTTGTTCTCTTATTGAGGAATCACAAAAGGCATCAAAGGAGGGGGACTTCTAGTCTTGTCCTTGAGAAATGAAGGCTTTTCTAGTAGAATGGAAGGTGGAAACTAACATAGAATAGGTTGGTCCCAACTTTGTAATAATGGAAGAGAGAAGGCTACCATATTCTTTCTTAACCTTAACACCTTCCAAGAGAAGTCTAAGGGTCTTTAATGTGGACAAAAATTCTTCAATGGAAGAAAAATTATTGGGGTCCAATGTAAGCAACTCATTTTCAGGTTGATGGGCTCTAATTTCATTTTTAATTCCAAAAACATTAGTGAGTTGTTTCATTCCTTCATTAGGTGTATCAAGTTCTGCAATATGGAATCTAAGTTTTGGAGAAATAGACATCCCTATTAGCCCACATGCTTGATCTTGCCTATTTTCCCATTTGGCTACCTTATCTTCATCTTTAGGTTTAGTTTCTTGGCCTGAGGCTATTCTGTAAAGATATTTACTTCTAAGTAAATCCACAATGTAAGACCATCATTCAAAGTAGTTGGTGTTGTCAAGAATAACTCGGCATGGACTATCCATTTTAGCAGAAACTGATGCTGTAGATGTTAAACCTAAGTGTTCCAATGGAAAGATCTCGAAAAATTAGCCCAATTCAAAAGAAGTGACTCTGAAAATGGCTTCCAGATGAAGAATTTATGGGTTTTGGAAGAAAATTTGTTGAAGATGCCGATGTAGTGCGTGAATGTGCAGAAGTGAATGATAATGCTATATTTAACAAAAATCCCCTCTTTCCAAAATTAATCTAATTAGCTCACTTTAAAAAAGATTTTATGTGACCCACTTTTAAAAATAAGTGAAAGTCACTTTTACAATGTTACTTTATGATCTACTGAGTAAATTATAACTTAAATAAAAGATAAAGAGACTTTAGAATTATAAGTGACTCACTTTTTATAATGGGTTAGAACACTTTTACATAAAGTAACTTTAAAATGTAAGTTACATGTGCTTTTTGAAAAAATAACTCAACAAAAAGAAATACTTGAACCTAAGACCTCTATTCTCATCAAATAACTTCACACCAAGTGAGCTAGTTTAAAAGGCTAGTAATTTTTGCAAAAGAGGAAAAGGTTTTTTTTTTTTTTTGTCAATGAAGCTTTGGGGTGGGTGCTTACCTGAAAAAGCTTTTTTTGCCTACAAAACAAAAAACCACACAACCCAACATGGACATACAAAAAAAACCCAAAACTTATGGCATGAAGTTAGCTTCCATGAGAAACCAAATATTTTCCTCAATGTTTCTGTTAGGCCAGGAGGTAACTCCTCAAATGAGAATATATTATTCATTTAGGTTGTTCATTATTATATACATGAGGGAGTGACTATTGAGTTTCATCTCCCGATGACTCTCCATTTTCTCTACTATTTATTTACATTATTTACAGTTGTTCACCCAATCCCTATGATTAGGTGTCAACATCCCCCCCCTAATCTAAAGGGATGTTAGTGAGTCCAAGCATCATTCTAAATCTTTCAAGTTTTTCTCTTTCAAGTGCTTTAGTGAAGATGTCTACAATCTACTCATTAGTGGAACAATGGTGAAGATGGATTGTTTTGGCCTCAAAATGATGTCAAATTAGATGATATTTTGTATACATGTCCTTCGTTTGATCATGGAACTTTGGGTTCTTGGCCAACTTTATTTCCGAGGTATTTTTAATCATGAGTGGAGTTGAATGTACTTGTTTTACCTACAAATATTCCAGAATTTTCCTGAACCACAAAGTTTCTTTTGTTTCCTCAGCTACTGCCACATATTCTGCCTCTGTTGTGGAATTTGTTGGAACAGACTGTTTGAGTGATCTCCACGAGACAGCTCCTGACCCAAGACTCATAGAATAACCAGAAGTAGATACCTGAGTTTCTTTGCCTTCGTCGAAGTCTGAATCAGAGTATCCAATCAAATTGAAGTCACCCACTTGTGTATAATTGAGTCCAAAGTCTTGAGTTCCCTTCAAGTACTTTAGAACACTTTTTGCAGCAAATCAATGTCCCTCACAAGGCTTTTGCATAAACCTAGAGAGGATTCCAATAACAAACAAAATGTTTGGTCTGGTAGTAGTCAGGTAGTTGAGACTTCATCCAAGTTGTCTATACTTTGTTGCATCCTCAAATTATTTTCCTTCGATGGATGTGAGCTTTAACTTTTTCTCCATTGGAGTAGTTAGAGGATTGCATTCAGCCATGCCAAACCTGTTCAATAGATCTCCAATGTACTTCTCTTGAGAAAGGAATATGGACTTCGGATGTTGAGTTACTTTAATACCAAGATACTAATGAAGATAGCCCAAATCAATGATTTCAAAACCTTTCCTCAATTCCTTCATTATGGATGCAATGTAGCTCTCATTGTTTACTGTCATCAAAATATTATGTACATATACCACAAGATATACAATGATTTTCCCAACTTTCTTGACAAACAAAGCTGCATCATCAAGATCATGATGTTTGAAATTGAGTTTCAGAAGATGCTTAGTTAGTTTTTCATACTAGGCTCAAGATGCTTATTTTAGGCCATACAAACATTTCACAAGTTTTCATACTTTATTTTCATGTCCTTTCACAGGAGATTCTTCAGGCTGGGACATAAAAACATTCTCTTTTATATCTCCATTCAAGAAAGAAATTTTTACATCCATTTGATGGACTTTCCAACCATTCTGAGTTGCTAGGGCAAAGAGTGTCCCAATGTGTTTTGGAGAATTTGGTATCTACGGATAAATACTAATTCCCTAGATAAGTAGCCATATCTAGAACAACAAATTAAAGCAATTTAGCCTTTTACTAGAAGAAATAGATAAGACAAAGAGGATGAGATGACCTACCTGTAGTTTTGCTTTCCTACCATCTCCTTTGTATCGGTCCCATTGCTCCTTTCCGTACTTCACACGCTTGATAAGTACCTGTAAACATCAACAAAAGACAAAGAACCAATCAAAGTGAAAGATATATTGATCACAAGTAACTGAAATCAGATACATTCACACATATAAGCATCATATAACAAGATAAGCATATGGACAAAGGTTCAAATACTTTATTGAATAGAAGGAAGAATTACAACCATGAAGTCTGATTCGAAGTCACTCCTCCAGCTTTGATCCCATCCACATCACATTAGAAGCATGATACTATGGTAGCATAGCAATACTGGTATCAAATTCAATTCTCATAGCAACATTATTTCCTTACAATTCATCAAAGTCCATCCCTTGATCACTTAGATGAGTGCTCAATTTATAGGAAGATGGAGGAGGTTTTGTCATCAATGAGGGTATTTAATGGCCTTCCAAACTTAGAATTAGTTCCATGGAGGAAGGTATGAGAGGATAGGAGGTATCTCAACTAATTCCTCATCCATTTTCGAGCTCATAGGAGAATCTTATAGAAGGCTCTAGAAGATAAGAATATTCCCAGAACGCTATTTGAATTTCACTCAATCTCGCCCCCTGTAGGTCAAAGTTGGCCTAAGTGCTCTGTCAAGCACCCTTGCATGGGCCTAAGTGCTCTGTACAGCACCCTTACATGGGCCTACTTGTGCTGGTCCCTTTAGAGATCATTTCAAGGTGTCTTCAATTCATGAAACTGTCTGGGAAGGAGGCATTCAAAAGGCTGAATTGTTTAGGGCATGTAGCAACTAAAATTAGGGTTTGATGAACCCTAAAACACTGATCTGGATGATGGGAGTGATATTACCAAATGGATCTATAACATGATGGTAGCCCATTTTGTTGTGGGGACAAAAGTCTCCTCATAATAGACCCCTTCCTTCTATGCAAAGTCTTTTGCCACAAGCCTACCTTTGTGCTTGTCAAGTGAGCCATCAACTTTATACTTGTTCTTGTAGACCCACTTGTAGCCAATTGATTTGGTTCCCAATGGAGGATCAACCAGCTTCCAAGTGTCATTATTTATCAAGGCATCATACTCCTATTTCATTTCTTCTTTCCATTCATCATGAGAACAAGCATGTTTGAAGGAAGTTGGTTCAAAATCTATAGACAAACTCAATTCATGATCATAAGAAACATCCATATCAATAGGTGCATAAAAGTCATCTACATCACCTCCATTTTTCTTGGTTGAGTTTCTAGTTCCCGTATTTCCAACCTCATCAGGATGAACACTTTCAAGTCTCTTTGTCAGTGACTTTGGGGGACCTTTCTGAGATGGTCCAGGCTGCTCAGTTGATTGAGTTGGGACTGAATCAAGATTGAGTCTCCCAATTATGTCAACCACATCAGTCAAAGTATCATCTATTATTGGAGTTTCATGCGGGGGAGAGATTGCTTCAGAATAATATTCCACAGGTTGATCTAGTATAGGAATCCCCCCTTCAAGATGTGGACTTTGATTATCAAATTCTTGAAATGATTTTGCATTTGTGAATCTATGCAAGCGATCACGCTGTCACTCAATAACATTGTCATTTTTGGATGATTTAAGAAATATTACATCTATAGATAGAACAAACTTTTTATTGACTTCATCATAGATAGGATATGCTTTGGAGGTGTTTGAATACCCCAGGAAGATACACTTATGACTTATTGCACCAAGTTTGTTTCTATGTACCTTTGGTATCAAGGCATAACATGTGGAACCAAAGACCCTGAGATGCTTTACCAAAGGAATGTGTCCATACCACATTTCATAAGGGGTCATGTTTCCAATAGAATTAGATGGACATCTATTATTTACATATACAACACATAGAACTGAATCAGCCCAAAACATCAATATTACATTTTTGAAAAACATTATGGAGTGCACCATATTTAAGACTGTCATATCCATCCTTTCAGCTACTCCATTATGTTGGGGATTATAAGGCACAATTGTTTGATGTTTGATCCCATGTGGGCAAAGATAGTTTTCAAATTAATTTGATGTGTATTCTTTTCCATTATCAGTGTGAATAGAGCCAGTATGAGATTGTGCATCATTTTCAATCCATGTATGAAAGTTCTTGAATGTTTGAAATGAATCAAATTTGTTCTTCAATAAATAAGCCCAACACATTCTGGTGTAGTCAGCAATAAATGTCATCATATATCTATTTCCATTTGTAGAAGGAACAAGCATTGGAACACATAAATCTGAATGAATGAGTTCAAGTTTTCTAAGTGCTTTGGAATGTGAATCATGAAAACGCTATTTTCTATGCTTTCCTAGAATGGAAGCATCACATTGCTTAAGTTTCCTATGAATTGTAGGCAAACTAGTAACACAATTTTTCTTCAAGAAGTGGAAGATGTCATAGTTCAAGTGTCCAAATCTACCATTCCATAATAAACTTGATGGAAATGTACCTTCATCATAATGAGAATTGTATGAGAAATTTTTTGCATGAGCAGAGGTACCTTGTAGCTTGAGAAGCCTTTCTTCTTCTATCCCCGTCATGACAAGTGAGTAGTCTAATGCTTTTCTTACCTCAACCTTTCCATCAAACATGTGAATGGAGTGCCCTTGTTGGGGGATATGGACAAAGGACAACAAGTTTCTCCTCAGATGTGGGAGATATAAAACATGATGCAGAAGAAACTCTGTAAGACCAGGCAATTTAAGCCTAATTGTACCAAGCCCTGATGGCTTGAGTTTTGATTTTTCTGCAAAGTATATTGCTCCATAAAAATTGTCAACAGATTATTTAAAAAAATATCTTCTAAAAGTCATGTGTCAAGTTGATCTTGAATCAAGAAACCAATCATTTTTCCAAGAAGCAAGTGAAGCATTAAATAAGTCTTCATTTACTCCAATATTACAGTGTACCACAACAGAGTGAGTGGATTTAGGTGCTTTACCTTTCGTTTTGTCATTAGTTTTACCTTTGGGTTGGTTTCTTTCTTGCTCAATTTTGTCCCAAGGCAACTTGTATGTGGATGCATCGTGTGATCCATATCTCTTGCAACGTATGCAATGTAAATATGACTTTTCTCCTTGAGAGTGTCTGCCCCCCTTGCCTCTGAAATTTCTTCTTCCTCTTCCTCTTCGACCACCTCTTCCTCTGGAAGAATCTTGAGAAATATTCTTCTCTCTATGTGGAAGACACACAGCATCTTCAGAAGATTGAGGAGTTGTCTTCTTCCCAAAATCTTTCTCTCTTTTAACAAATTTTTTCACAAGGGTGTCAAAGGTAGTATCTTTAAGGTTTTTGTTTGCTTGCAATGACTCAAGATAATTTGAGTAAGTAGGATAAAGTGCCTTGAGAAAAGCTATCATAGGAATGTCCAATTCAACATTACTGACTTTGATATCATGCATAATAGATTTTACTTCTGATGCAAGAGCAAGAGGATCATCATTTTGTAATTCAAGGCTAAAAAATTTAATCATGAGTTGAACAACTTCAAGTGTAGAGTGTGAGTCATAGGGTTCCTTCAGTTTTTGTAAGGCTTCAGAAGAATTTGAAAATGGTGAAATATTACGACTCACCTCTTCATTTATTGATGCTGCAATCAATGCATAAGCCTTGTTGTTCTTATTTTCCCAAATGGTGAATTCCTTGTCTGAGGTACGTTGTTCTAGTTCTTCGTCTTCGTCTCCAACACACTCTCCTTTCCATAGCTCATTAAAAATGAGAGTGTGTTTAATTTTCTTTGACCATTCTGGATAGTTCTCTTTCCCAAAGAGAACTACTCCAATAATAGATATTAGTGATTGCATTCCTAAAAAAAAATTATGCTTTTGATTTCCAAAACAGACACAACCTTTCTGGATATCTTCTGTTTAGGTGGAAAGCAATTCACTATATTAATAATTTTAATGTAGCATATATTTCTCCACTCACACATATATTATATGATGGTTTCAATATATAAACTATATAGTATATATTCGAAAAAAAATACCATCCAAAATTCTCATTCTATTATCACCATTCAAAAATCTCAATGAATTTTAATACTACCACCATTTTCAAAGGAGTTGAATGCTCTTCACACCATATACATTCACTATACCTGAAACTTTTGTCTGTGAAACTGTAGCAATGAACTTGCAACGTGTTTGAAAAATACCACAACAATCTTCAACATTGTGACAATCGGAGCTATGGGAGTGGAGCTGAAAAACAGGGATTTATAGGTAGACTTTCAAAATATTCATATTGAAATATTAGCATATACAACATTTTGATATCAAACTAGTGTATGCAACATTTTGATATCAGATCAGCAACACAATCATTCAATGCATATAAATAATTTGTACTAGCAATATGCAACATTTTCTAGCAGTCTCCAAATAATTGATATAATGGAGGGTCGTTTGATCTTCTACCAAACTTAGAGCGTACTCAGTCCAACACCATGCTACAGGGAATAATAGACTCAACTGTAATTGCAGTCACAGTGTTGCCCATAAGACCATGCTTCTAGTTACGCCACCCTTCTAGCACATAGTACACAATGCTTCCTAGCATCACATGATCATTCCACACAGCAACTGGATCCAGTCTTCACACTAGGAAAAGAAATGCCTTAATGCATCAAATCGACCCTTTAGCGCTCCCATTGCATTTAGACTAGTGAATTCAATAATGCACAAAATCTTCCAGGGATAAGACGCAGAATTCACCAGTGTAGGTGTACAAGATGCAAAGAAGGTGATAGTTTTACAAAAATAAGCAGAACTTGAGGGAGTTACAAAGGGAGGAAAGCTAAAATTAGCACTGACTCTGATACCATGTTAGGTCAGGAGGTAACTCCTCAAATGAGATAATATAATTCACTTAGGTTGTCCATTATTATATACATGACGAAGTGGCTGTTGAGTTTCATATCCTGATGACTCTCCATTTTCTCTATTATTTATTTACATTATTTACAGTTGTTCACACAATCCCTATTATTAGGTGTGAACAGTTTCTGATTTTCTGAGATCACACTAAGGTGCGACAGAAAAGAGCATACGCATGAGAAAAATCCTTCCTTTTTGTTTTTGATTTTCCCAGATCACACAGAGTCATAGGGAAAAGTGCATACATAGAAATGATAGGTACAGATCTGTTAATAAAAAAAATAGAGAGCTAAATAAACCGAAATAAGCAAAGAGATGAAAAACTAAAACTGCAAATAAAGACTATATACTTCCAGACCTTAAAAATGACGTATCTAGGGCTACCGGAACCCTTTTCGAGTGGAACAAAATGGATTCCTAACTGGAACAGATGCTCCTAATACAATACAGTAGTTCTCTCAACCCGAAAGCAGTCAGAAGTAGAAGATCTAGGAAACGACACTCGCATGCACTTGCATTGACTTTGGATTTGGATCACCCACTGATGCGGCCCTCAAATAGCTTTGATACCATGTAGGAATTTATAGGGTAAGTTCCTCAGATAGAACACCAAAGGACATAGCTCAAAAACAGATCACAGATCAATACACCAGTATTCTTGATGTCGTTAAAACCCTCAAAGAGGGAAATAGTCCATGGCCTGAGCCAATGCGGCCCCTTCAGGAAATTTATTAATAAAAGGAATAAAATTTACATAATCTTCTCTCATGAACGGTCACCCTACAAATGACCCTCCATGTTCTTTAAATAGAGATCATGGACCAATAGGGTGTTAAGCCACAAATCAAGTGTTGGTAATACTGAGGAGAGAATGAACCATCAGATCACTTCATGTCTAGAACATATCATGACTATCGGATTGTAAGTTACAAATGTACATAGTAAAGAAACACACTTTACATATCTCTACACTAGACCAAGTTATACTTAACTATGTCCTATGTGTCGTAATATCCTAACACTTAACAATGCATTTAATATGATAGCCAATCAAGCTCTCTAATTGTCACCTTGATTTATGATAGTTAATGGAATTCATAGGGAGGCTCGATACCATAGTCAATAAAATAACACATCAGAAAAGGAGGTAAATTCCACAAGGGTGTTGCATGCAATGAATGTGGCATTAATCTAAGAAAATGAGGGATTGAGTACTTGAGCTTCTAGTTGATCATAGTTTGAGCTTTTGTGACATATGCCCCATACAAATATATAGACATACATCTTGTATGAAAGACCAAATGAATATGACAGAGTCCATCATGTGCTTGTATCAGAGGAATCGTAGATCCACCTCACCATGCAAATTCATCATGGGAGCATGATGAGGGAAATGAAGATTACACCTTAAGAAATTGGAAATGATCAGTACAATAAGTTTTGAACTCACAATGCAGTGAGAGATGAGGGAACTCATAGACTTATAATCATTAGATTGAAAAATCGGGAAGACAATGTTATATGAGAGATTTATAACGTTGAAAGGTAAATAGAGAGAACATGGACAATACATCTTAGACACTCAAGGAAAATGGAGAGAAAAGGGAAGAAACACTGTGGAATACTAGAGACATAGGGAATTGAAGAGGAACTCAAATTGGAAATCAACTTGGTCAATTAGAAGGTAGGCGGGTTTACAGATCAGACAGGCTCTCCGATGAACATCCTTTGTACGCATCAATAATGGCTTTGTGATCTCAAAATCGACCTCCACAACCTCCAACCTCAATATCATGGCTTATAAACTAGATGAGAGAAGAAAACCTCATTCAATAACTCTGTGAAGCCAAGACAACCTGAGTGCCTTAACCTTAATTGAGAAGCTCTAAAAAGAAACCTCATAACCATAGATTATTAATAGCTAATTTCAAAAGTTTTTTTTCCTTATACCATCTAAATGTAGGTGTATTTTAGGTAAATTTTTTAAGATGTATCCATATAGAAATAATTGCTGCACTATAAATGGAAAAAAATAGAAATTTTAAGGTTCATCCCATTTTAGGCTTCAAATTTTTCACTAGCCTTTATATCGGGAAAATGTGATGTGGTGAGGTTGGTATTGCACCGAGAGTGTTGCAACTCCCAAGGGATCCTCAGCTTAGTTTATCAACCCAGAGTTCGTACAAAATTAGAAGTGAAAATGTTGTATGCATAGGAGGTTAGATTATACTCATGCCACCCTCAATCACAAAATCAGATCTAGGTGTTCAGAGACCATTCCTCCAACTTAACTATAATGAGAACTCCTGATGAAACTAAGTTTAACTATGAAAGTGGAAATTCCATTCATTCAACTAATTAACATTTCATGAGAAAAAGACTAGTCTACTTGCAGAAGAGAAGCTACTATATTTTTCACATTTCATCAACTCAATAAAATACTTGCATGTATCATTGATCTACTTTACATTTTCTTGAAAATCATAAATCTAACTTGTAACATGCTTGTGAATTAAAAACACTAATTCTACTCTGTTTTGTATTGAGGAAAAGAGGAGGTTGGAGTGGTCTGAGAGCTTTTCTAGATCATCAAATCATAAGTTGGGGGTCATTATTCATCTTAACTAAGATAATGTTTAAGTGGGGAGAAAAATAGGTGGAGGAAAATAATGCTACAGGCTTGCTACATGTGCTGCTACAGGAGGCCCTATAATGTTACAGAAGGGCTTCCAAGAATAGTTTGATGTTGGAGATGGTGTCCTAAGGGAAGTTCTGTAGCTGCTACAACACCCTCCAAATTTTTTTCCTACGCTCAATTCCAGAGCCTTCCTTGGTATTTTACATTGTTGTTGCAAAACCTAGAGCTCATTTCATGAGCTTTCTTGTAGTGCTTCGGTTCCTTTTGCATGTTGGGTTACCTGTCATCTTTTGGCATGTTTGGTTACCATGAAATGTTTGCAAGCCTATTATAATTTTTTACAAGGTTAGTATTTGTGTATATGAGTTTTCCTAACCATGTAAAAATCTGCCACATCCATACACAAAGTCTTGAGTAATGTTGCACAAGTGTCGTCATGGTCATCCTAAAGCCTATTTTAAATGTCTCACTTGTTGTATCTTGTCTTAAGGTGGTGACATAGTGGGAAATTCTTTGTCCATGTGTTTGGATGATCTATGTTGTCATGTCATCAAAGTATGCTAAGTGTGTGACCAAAGTCAATGTTCATCACAGTTCATCACTTATCCCACACTTAGCCATTTTTGCAAAACATTACCGACTTAGAGACTTAGCTTCGCAGGGCCCCAATGGAACTACGCACTATACAGTATCAACCCTCTAAGTTGTGACCTTGCTAATTGGAACTGTGTAATACATAGCCCTTGTCCCCTAGGGTTGTTTCTCTGCATAATTCTTATGCCCAACTCACGACCTTAACCCACAGAATTGCATAGTTATGCCTCCCATCTCGCCTTGAACTGCGCATTTCATTTCTTCAACCCTCAAGGTTTTCCCTTGGAAGCTGGAACTATGTAATTTGCATAAGCCCAACCTCCCTTGACATCAGAAACTACACAATTGTCTTTCCCAATGTCCTTTCCCTCAGCACAACCCACTACGTCTAGAAACTGTGCAACCCTTTCCTTTAAGCCTCCCTGAGCTACACATTACACAGCATTAGAGCCCAATCTCTCACCTTGACTTCTGCAAATTCACAACACATAGCCATTGGGCCCCTCTTCCTAGCATGTCACCTTGTCCCCAACTCAATTGATCGATCAAAATGCATCAACTTAGACTAGCGGGATTTGATCTTGATGTCATCTCTTCATGAGTGAGCTGTAAGAATAGGTACACTATCATGTCATGGAAATATGATGGAGAAGGAGAAGTAGGAGGGAAGCATGCCTAAAGACTCTCTTGTAGCTGAACTCCCAAGTTGATCAATTAAGAGAGAACACAGGGACACAAGTTTTCAACCATCATTCAAGACTTAACATCATTAGAGATTCCACATCACCAAGCCATGTGGAGGTGAAGAGAAATATTATCCATGAATACATCCATCACTTAACAACAACAATGACTTGACATTTCCACATCATCAAGTAGTCCATGTGAGTAGTGTCATGTCATTTCATTTCATGAGTGGTCATATGCCACATCACTATTGTGGACCATGTATATTATATTCAAATGTATTATAAAGTTGAAGTCCATGGGACACACAAGGAATATAAAGAGTCATGCAAGTTAAAAAGTCATAAGAAGTCAATGGGTCATGAGGGTAGTCAAAGATTCATCGTTGGTTACATATACTCCCTCATTGTATGAAGAAAGGAATTTTCACCTTCGCTGCTCCCGCAAGGCATTAGAGAGATCAGCTAGTTCTTTGAGAAGGAAGGAGTGGCTCCATTAATATCCCACTATTGGGGCTAGTGATGTACAGTGTAAACATGTGCCTTGGAACGTTTACTTAATAGCAAAATCCTTCAACGTCAACATGTTCTTCATTCATGGACTATGAATGTTTGTAAGACTATTATGCAGATGTTTGTATTTCATTTTTTATTTCACATGTGCTAATGTAGTTGAACTATTTCAGTTTTCTAGTGCTTATCTTATTGATAATGTGTTATAATGGTTGTTATTTTTGTCCCATCCTTGTGGACTATTCCATAGGATATTAGTGAGATATGTCTACATTTATTGGTTCTAATGATTGTTGCTTCCATTGTGGACTATCTTGCTCGATGTTATGAGGATCCTTTTGGTTCATGTGTGTCTCTTCCTGCATGCTACTATTTTCTCACTTATAGGCCCACTTTTCTTCCACCGTCTACAGTAAAATAAACTTGACACAACTAAAACTAAAACTAAAAACTCACCAGGAACACCCACTTGCTCTTTGAAGACACCATTGCATCCATATCTAGTGCTGAAATATAGAGCCAAGAAAAATATCTAAGGATTTGTGTTATAAGGGAATGGTTTCCACACAGATGCTGCTATTCCCACTAAGATGGGTGGCTATCTTAGAAACAAACAACAAAGTCTACTATTGATTCCTTTTATGAAAATAGATGAGAGGAGAACCAAGAGGGCCAACCTGACTCTTGCGCTTGATTCCCTCTCCTTCTTGATAGAGTTTTGTTGCTCGCTCTTTGTTTACTCAGCTTCAAAAGGACCTATAGAATCACAGAAACATACCACTATGCAAGAAACACGGATCTAAATTCACAAATAATGCAGGATCAGATGTACATTAACCATATACAAGCATATATAAAAAAGTACACCAGAATATGGAAGGAAACAAGAATAGCTTTATTCAGATAAAAAGTAGCAAGAGGATTAAAACCATGAGCAGCTCTGACCCAGCATCATCCTCTAGCTAAGAAGCCTTTCTTTCACCTCAAGCAAAGCAAAATCACTCAACACTGTGAATGTACGCCAGAATACGAACAACACTTCTCTATAAGTTACAAAATTCCAGCCTCTGGATCTCTGTGATGAGGGATCCATATATAGATGATTACAGAGAGGTGAGTCATCCATTGAGATCTTGATTAGTGTCTTCTCTCTAATAGTTCCTGCT
Source organism: Pinus taeda (assembly GCA_000404065.3). NCBI lineage: Eukaryota > Viridiplantae > Streptophyta > Pinopsida > Pinales > Pinaceae > Pinus > Pinus taeda. The sequence goes on along the minus strand of APFE031599229.1, from coordinate 197,547 downwards.
TCCACTTGGAGAATGAAGATCTCTTACTCATCCCTGGTCGAAAATGGAGTGGCAAGTGTCAGAGGGGAAGCTTCTGGAAGATTCCATGATCTTCCACCCCGCATTTTGGTCCATGCCATTTGTCCATTCCTGTCCATCGCACCCTACATAGGAGAAAAATAGTAGGCATCGCACCCTGTACATTGGGAAGGTGATATGCATCACACCCTTTGCATGGAGCTTTCAGTATGGTCTAGTTTTGACCATTTATGAGCAGTTTTTAGTGGAGAACTTCTGGGAGATGATGTAATCAGTTGACCTTGTTCCTTTAGGTAGTGAAGCAACCCTTTTAGGGACATAAGATCCCTCAATTTATGGACATTTGTGATTGGGGTTGAAGTGCCCAAAAAGGTCTATATTAGTTTCCCCCTAAAGCATGAGTTCGTTAATCGTTTTTGATGTCAAGTGAAATGCTTTACTATGAGGATCTGAAGTTTTTTTGAGCTGGGAGGTGACCTGTAATAAGATACAATACAATACATTATTTGACAACATTTTTTCATGATCTAGCTGAGGCAAGCATTTCTCATGCTCAGCTTTATAAACTCATTTTCATGTACATAGGACAGACGATCGTCTACGTGACAGACTGATGATATGGACACATCATCCTCTCCCAGAAGTTCTCCACTAAAAATTTCTCATAAATCGTCAAAACTAGACCATACTGAAAGCTCCATGCAGAGGGTGTGATGCATATCACCTTCCCAATGTACAAGGTGCGATGCATACTGTTTTGCTCCTCTGTAGGGTGCGATGGTCGGGAATGGACAAATGGTAGGGACATGGACAAATGGCAGGGACCAAAATGCGAGGTGGAAGATCATGGAATCTTCCAGAAGCTTCCCCTTTGACACTTGCCACTCCATTTTCGACCAGGGATGAGTAAGAGATCTTCATTCTCCAAGTGGAAGGAGTAACTATCAGAGAGAAGACACTAATCAAGATCTCAAAGGATGACTCACCTCTCTGTAATCATCTATATATGGATCCCTCATCACAGAGATCCGGAGGCTGGAATTTTGTAACTTATAGAGAAGTGTTGTTGGTATTTTCATGTACATTCACAGTGTTGGGTGATTTTTTTTTGCTTGAGGTGAAAGAAGGGCTTCTTAGCTGGAGGATGATGCTAGGTCAGAGCTGCTCATGGTTGTAATCCTCTTGCTACTTCTTATCTGAATAAAGCTATTCTTGTTTCCTTCCATATTCTGGTGTACTTGTTTATATATGCTTGTATATGGTTAATGTACATCTGATCTTGCATTATTTGTGAATTTTGATCCTTGTTTCTTACATAGTAGTATGTTTCTATGATTCTACAGGTCCTTTTGAAGCTGAGTAGACAAAGAGCGAGCAGTAAAACTCTATCAAGAAGGAGAGGGAATCGAGTGCAAGACTCAGGTTGGCCCTCTTGGTTCTCCTCTCATCTATTTTCATAAAAGGAATCAATAGTAGACTTTGAATGTTTGTTTCTAAGATAGCCACCCATCTTAGTGGGAATAGCAGCATCCGTGTGGACACTATTCCCGTATAACAAAATGGCGACTTAGTTGGGGAGTTCTGAATGTACACCAGAATACCAGCATCACTTCTCTATAAGTTACAAAATTCCAGGCTCCAGATCTATGTGATGAGGGATCCATATATAGATGATTATAGAGAGGTGAGTCATCCTTTGAGATCTTGATTAGTTCTTCTCTCTGATAGTTCCTGCTTCCACTTGGAGAATGAAGATATCTTACTCATCCCTGGTCGAAAATGGATTGGCAAGTGTCAGAGGGGAAGCTTCTGGAAGATTCCATGATCTTCCACCTCGCATTTTGGTCCCTGCCATTTGTCCATTCCCGACCATCGCACCCTACAGAGGAGCAAAAAAATATGCATCGCACCCTGTAGATTGGGAAGGTGATATGCATCGCACCCTCTGCATGGAGCTTTCAGTATGGTCCAGTTTTGTCCATTTATGAGCAGTTTTCAATGGAGAACTTCTGGGAGATGATGTAATCAGTTGACCTTGTTCCTTTAGGTAGTGAAGCAACCCTTTTAGGGACATAAGAGCCCTCGGTTTATGGACATTTTTGATTGGGGTTGAAGTGCTCAAAAATCTCTATAACAGTTGCCCCCTAAAGCATGAGGTCGTTAATCGTTTTTGATGTCGGGTGAAATGCTTTACTATGAGGATCTGAAGTTTTTCTGAGCTGGAAGGTGACCTGTAATAAGATACAATACAATACATTATTTGACAACATTTTTTCATGATCTAGCTAAGGCGGGAATTTCCCATGCTCAGCTTTATAAACTCATTTTCATGTACATAGGACAGACGATCGTTTGTGCGATAGAATGATGATATGGACACATCATCCTTTGATTTGGATGATCATCTATTCAGCAATGATGTACACTGGATGTTTTTATATTCTTGAATATATCGCAACCCGGATGGATGAAACTAGATCCGGGGACTTCAAACTCAGTCAATATTCACTCGGAGTACAAGTTGATCCATGTGAAAAATGTTTTGGAGTCGAACATGGAAAGACATCGCATGATTACCATCTAATGATGTAAGTTGTTAACAGGCGCGAGAGGAATCACCAATAATGAAAATGACCCTCAAGGTACTACAGTACAATTTACCTGGTGTGAAAAAGGGACTTGGTGTCAAACACCACGCAAAATCTCTCGGTCGAAGGCCATTCATGTAAACCTATTGTCAAAAGTGAGAAACTTGCCATTGAGGAATGCAAGCTTCAAAGTACTGAAAGGGTTGTTCCTAAGTCAACTGCTTGGATAATGAGCTGATGTCGACAAGAAGCGACCTGTCACAGGAGGGCCTTAATGAATCCCACATCAACAACACGGAACGAAGTAAATGATTTTGGAGGTGAAAACAAACTGACGATATGGGGTTCAGGATGGCGGTCATGAAGGAATGAAGCATGAATGTATTGCAGTGGGTGAGACTCAGGTGAATTGTCTGAATGGCTTCTCTTGAACATATCGGTGACACTGATGATGGATCGGTAGCATTAACCCTAGAAATGGATGGTGTGATGGACCAATGGTGAAGACCAGTGAACAGAACAACCCAACCCAGCATGGATGCAGAAGGAAAGTGTCATGTTCAAGAGAAACTTGCTACCAATAAAGTTTCTTCTTGTTTTCTTCCCAATTTTCCCCAGTCATTGCTGACTAGTACCTCTTTATTTTTGTCAAGCTTAAGGAGGATAACATATGCTTGTTCTATAATCTGCCCTTCGGGCGAACCTGTCACTATATTTTAGCGAGCCTAGCGACAGTGAAACTCGTTCTCGTCCTGTTGGATGAGTTTGTCACTATTAGTTTTAACGAGTTTAACGACAAAGATAACTCGATCTCTTTCAATTTTAGAGAGTCTAAAAGAAATAGAAAGAAGATTCCGAAGATTCTTTTTCGTTGTATAATCCCTTAAGTCCGAAAAAGCGTAAAATAATACAAAAGGGATGAATTTTCGATAGTTTTAACGAGCCGAAAAAGACAAGCGCTCGATCCTTTTGTGTAATAATCCCTCAGTTCAAAAAAGATTAAAATCTAGAGGAGGGATAGCACTTCCGATGCCTTTTAACGAGCCGGAGAGGTCAATCGCTTGGTAATCTTTTCATATTTTATGAGTCTGGTGAAAAGAGCTTAAAGAAGACTCGTTTTCGAGGAACGAGCGATAGTTTTGGGTAGCAGCTGATTCCAGGTAAGGTTTGGAATTTTCCAATCACGACAGTGTTACAAGGATGGCTAGCAGAATCACTCTTCGCAGATGTTCCTAGAAGGGGTAAACAATCATACGGGAGTGAACGATCGGCTAAAAATAGAGTGGAGGTGATGGTGAGAACACGACCAAGGCTCAAAAGCTGGCGATAAGGCATTCACAATGGTTATTTATCCGTTCATTTTTTAACAAGCTTAAATGCGGGGAGAAACACTTGCTCATGACTTATGTTTATTTTTTAACGAGCATGAACTATGCACTAAAACTGCTCATGGAGAGTTTATTTTTTAACGAGCTTGAACTCTGCAACAACATTGCTCGCCAGTCGTATTATAAAAATGTCTCATTCAAGATGCTATTTTGAAGTGGCTTACATCTCTAAAGCTTTGCCACGGATCCTTTCTTTATGCAAGTTAGGAAACGACTAACCTTATGAGTTTAAAGGGTTACAGGTCCTACAAATTAAAAAAAATAAATCTCCACTCTTCATTTGCATGTGGAAAGGTTTGCATGCCCCCAAGCATAGCGAAAAATTTCTAGGTTACCAAGAAAGTTTTATAAGTGTAGCAAATAAATTTCTTTCTCGGCGATGTCTATCGAAATAGACAAAGGGTAGCGGAGTCACTCGGCATAACCTTAACGAAGGTATCTTATTCCAGTCTGTTCCCATTTTCCTGTGAGGATGGGCTCGCCAGACTAGTCATATATCCCTCACGAAAATCAACCCTATACCCAAGGTTTTCCTGCTGAAGCAGACCAGGGTGCATGCCCCCTCGGTTTCAGTCACATCTTCTTGAATCACTCGCGCTCATCAGGTGGACGGACTGGAGACCGATGAGACATTTCTTGCATCAAAAGACCATTCAGGGATGGCATTTGAGTATTTACAATGTGTGAACCGAGGAATGACATTTGGTCTACGAGCTTGACCATTCTGCCTTCGTGTAGAAAACACATTACTCTAAAGATTGAGGAGACGACGGCTCCCATGCAATAAATATAGTCGTGTCCAAGGAGTAGATTGTAATCTAAAGGTCCTTGAACTACCATAACATTCATGTGAACAGTTTTCCTTCTCAAAGTAATGGGTACATTTGGAAGGATCCCTAAAGGTCGACTAGTTCCTTTGTCGAAGCCTGTTAGATTTTCTCATTTCAAGCAAAAGCGATGGCGAACCAAGCACTTTCCAAGAAATTGAGGAAAGGATACTCATAGAAGCCCCTTCATCAATGATGGTACCGACCATGACCATTCTGTAAGCTTGTACAATAATTTTGAATGGTACACTGGTTGGTAAACAGGGTCTGCCTAGTAGATTCTAGTCGAAGGAAACCACTAGGTTGCTTGGTGGTGGGACCGAATAGACAGCTAGGTAGGACTCTGATGAACTTCCTTCCTGCGGTAAAGGAACGGGAGTACTGCTCCCAAGCTCATCGGAGTCGGTGTTGATGAAAAGAATTTGAATGGTGTCGTTCTCTTTCTCTTTAGTGACGGTATCGTTTGAAGATGAACACTCTGAAGGCAATACCGGGTCAACTGCCAATTCCGAAGGTTCATTTTCAACAATAGGTGCTTCGACTGACCACAAGGATGGGCCAGCCGGATTTTCAACCAGTGGAGGACTCATCAAGAGTTTCTGATATCCATGAGGAAGTTGTAACGGTTAAACCAAACGATTATCTAAAACTCTTTTAGCCTCTTTAAGGAAGGGATAGTGGTGGACGGCGTGATCACCCTCACATAACTTACAAGGAAGTTTAGGATTCCTTTTCTGTCCATGTGCTTCACTTTCACTGGTTGACGGTGAGCATTCAACATGATCACCATAGGTTGATCCTACAGGATGGTATAAACGAGGGGACCAGTCCCTTAAGATCCGAGGGATGCAGGGACAATCTCGGTGACAGTGGTCTCCATTGTAAATGACGCAAGGAGATTTAGGTTTTTACTGTGCGGTGTGTGGATTTTTGCTAGACGATACTTGGTTGTTCCCTTTCGATTTTGGTTCCTTTTTCTTCTTTTCCTTTTTTTCTTTCTGCTTCTTCTTCTTCTCAGTTACTTGACTTTTAGCTTTATCGGCTTTTTCAAGCGAAGAGGAAGGAGGAGAAGGAGAATTAGATGAAGTAGAAGGTTGGGAAGAAACTCTAATGTCGTCTAGTTGCTAGTTAGACTGTTCAGGAATTGTGGGATTCTGAACGACAGAGGTAGACAAGAGCCGGACTGGCAAACCAATTGTCAATCCTGGAAGTGACAAAGTGGCCATATGGGGTGGACAAACATCTCCCCAAGATAGGAAGGGACTAGGATTTCCTTCACGAGGAAACCCTTGGTTGGTAGACTCCATTTTTGTTTTAGTTGTGTCTTCAATTTTTTGTTGTTGTTGTAAATTTCTATAGGATTACCCTTCAGTGAGTGAAAATTTTGTTGTAGCGGCTACAACAACCCTCCAAAATTTTTCCTTAGCTTTATTTTGGATCCTCCCTACCAATCTTTCACACCATCATGTCTTGCCTTGTCAGGTACACAGGGTTCAGTGATTTTCTTGTAGAATGACAGTTTGTCCATCAAAGCTTGTTGCATTCCCCTCATAGGTTGTTTTACCAGACTTGATCAAACGACAGGCTGAGTAGCTCCCTCAAGAAGTTGCACAATTCTAGAGGGCAACCAACCTTCCCTCTAAAAATTGTGCACTTTTGTCTAGCATCCTGTTGGGCTCCAGAATTGCACAAATCTACCTGTAACTTTTCACTACGAAAATTGCAAAATTCCTCCCATCAGGGCTGCTCAGCCCAAAAATTGCGCAATTCTACACAATAGTTAGCTGCTCTACCCAAAAATTGTGCAATCCCTCTTGGAAGCCAACCCAACTCCCTCCTAGAAATGTGCATTTTTTCCTCCCAGCTAAGCAGACTATTTCATTAGTAGTTGAGTTGATCGGTTCGCTCTGGAACTTGGCAAAACTGATTTTCATGCATGGTTTTCTCCTCTCGAGGCAACATGAAAAGGCATACTTTATTTGAAGGATCTATTTTAGCAGTTGGAGGGTACATGGAAGGTCATTTCAGAAACCTCCCACCAAATGTCTCTTTCCCTAGATTTGTGGCATCCACGTCGCAACCTTTATATTTTTGAAACTCATCAACTGGACATTGCAGAGCTCATTCCTCACATCGAACCTAAAGCTTTGACATCGCACATTTCATCTAGGAGTCTTCGGCATGTTCAGGTCAGTTGTTTTCACGTAAGCCCACTTTTCATGTCTCGTGCTCTATTTCTAGTGCTTTTTGTGTTTTGCTTCAAATGAATGTTTTCTGCTTGATTTCAGTGAGCGCTTGCTATCATTTTGATACATACTAGCTTGTACTATCACTGTTTCAATTTTCATTAACTTCTCACTGTTGTCACATGTGTGACACTATTTTGCATGGACGTTGTCATTATAGCGACTCACTTCACACACATGCATGCTTTCCCACTTTCTGAATCCTACACTTGTTGTTTGCATGAATGATCATTCACTTCTTTTTGCACTCATCTCATCATGCTTTCACACTTCTCATTTTTCAATCGCCCGTCAGCTGGACTGGGCTGCCTTGACCCAGACCGTGCCTTGCCCGACTAGCACTATGCATTTCCAGAAGCGAAGGCTATGCCTTCCCTCCAGAAATTGTGCAAGTCTAACCAGCCACTGACCTCCAAGCTTGCACTGTGAAATTCTTGGAGGCAATGTCCTGTTGGCACCACAAACTGTGTAATGCATTTTGTTGGTTGCATGTCACCGCTGACTGAAATTGTGCATTAGCAAGTTTCAGTCCTCAGCATGCCAGGCTAGATTGTGCATTGCATAGTTCCAGTAGTTAGTTAACCTCCCAACAGCCCACACTATGCCTTACGCAGTTTTGGTAGTTAGTCTCTTGACCTCCCGGTGGGAATTGTGCAACTCTCATGATCATTCGCACAGGTATGTTGCAAATCAGCTCTCAAGTTGGTTTTGGTTTTCGACTGACATATTGCTTTCCATGATTATTTCCATGTCTCCAGGTATTGTAGGTGTTCATCTACTTCTCAACAAGACAAGTACAATGGTTTTGAGAAGAGTAAAGTTGAAGACACCATTCAGAGCACACTTGGGGATGCATTCGATCAAGTGTCTATGAATTTTCCTACCCATGAAGACATCAAGTTTTTCATAGACAAGGACATCGCGATATGATGAAATCAACGTCACAGCAAGAAGTACCATCAACAGCAGTTGAAAGCAACATACCGGATGCAACGAACTCAAGAGGAAGGTTGTTAACAATACAAAGGTGGAACAAAGTTGTAAGCTTAGGAAGATCCACTCGTGATAAAAGAAACTTTGGAGACTCATGCTATGAGGTGACGACACGACATGAAGATCGCATGAAGATAGAGAATGGAATAGAGAAGGAGTTGCATGTGTTGAAGTAGAAACTCAAGGAAGGAAAGGAGATGCATAGATGATAGAATGAGTTGCAAGAGGAACAGGTACAGTAGCGGGTGCAACATGCACTCATGGATGAAACTGCGCCTGTACAAGTTATGATCCATCCCAGCAGCTGGCACGGAGCAGACATGGTGAGTGGTGTTGTTGATCGCATGCAAGGGAATTCAACAGCATGCATGTCCTTGTGTACACGCATGTGATATAACCCATTTGGCACACTCAACGAGGAAAAGACAAGAAGCAAGTTTGGCTGGAGCTAAACATGGAGTTGACACTTGATGCGCGTGACAACCAACACACACTGGAAGATCAGGAAATAAACTCTGCATTAGCGTGTTACCAGTTCTTGGGTGTACACCCAAGAACACCATGCGCAAGTCAATAGACAAGTTGGAGGGAGGAGCCACACCAATGCACCAAGATTCAATAGAGGTAAGAGTACACTTCAACAAGATGTCACCATGGAGCACATGCACACCATCATGGACAACCAATCTTGGCATCATCTCACCACATTCACCATCACAAGCATGTCAAGGAGTTGGTCTCATCACAACGGACCAAGTGGTAGTGATGTCTTGCATGGCTTTCATGGCTTGCTCAAGCCATTTTATCTCACATGGGCATATGCGCTTTGTAATATAATGTCTTGTCAAGTGGAAGTTCAATTGTCGATAGTTGGATGTAACATTCATAGAGTATGTTATCACTCAGGTTGTCCCTAGGCTCCTAATAGGGATACGGCCGAGGTAACCACAAACCAATATTTGGATTGCAGGTTCTAGCCCACCTGCAATCGGAGAGGGCTCTCTCTTTATGATTCAACTTTTGTTGATGATTTTAGGCTAGCTTTCTGGCTTCAAGGGAGTGTTGTTTGTGATTGGATGGAAGGTAGGATTCTCGAACAAAGAGGAAAGGTAAAGTGTGATAATTTTCGAACCATTGGGCATGGAGTCACAGATTGAGGCTTGCGAGCGTTTTCTCGGTCACAAGGGGATACAGAGCGGGATAGCCACACAGGATACAATTATCAGTCTGCTGAAAGTATGGAATGAACATCAGGGATGAAAGGCAAAGGATCATTTGATCATGCTGAAAAAAGAGGAGAAATGGATGAATGGGATCTAGGAGCAATTAAGAATTCCTAAACATGCATTCATATGTGAAAGAAACAGCGTAAACAAGATCATTTAAGTATACATGCTCATAACTATTTCTGAAGAAAACATCGAGAAATGCAGAAATTGAACTTAAGGTGTAATGAAACAAATCTTAAGATATTCTTTTTTCCTGCAATTTAGAAGGCGAAACGGTGATAGAAAACATAAAAGTAAATAGAGGAGAGAAACACTTATTGGATCATGTAGAAGCACAGGAATTCCGTAATCATTCCTTGGCCAAGAGAAAAGATCAAGTAGTTTCGCAATCCATGCTTTCAACAATCTTTGATTATGGAAATTATGACAGTTACAGTGCGAGTCTCTGCTTGGAGAAAATGCTGGAAAGGAGACTGACCAACTACTATTACCAACCAACCAACCCCTCACAACATTGTTCAGGGTGGTATTTATAAGCAAAATATCGGAAAAACATCATTACAACTGACCTAAACAGGTTTGCTAGAGGACTCTTCAAAAATCTAAGTGTTGCTGGAATTAAATGCAAGTAAATCTTTTTGGCTGCGCTAGGGGCAACTGAATCAGAAAAGGTGACAATGTGGCCCTTGGGGGCTAGATGCGGTGCTGCTGGAATGATTATGCTTTGGGAACTGCAGTTCTGCTCTGGTGTGAGTTAAATGTGCAATAATTATGATTTGAGGGCTTCAAGTGGCTTCGCCCTCTTTCTATGAATCTGCTGGAAGGTATTAAATGTTCTCCTGCTTTGGGCCGCTGCTCAAGATTTTCACTGATACTCTTTGCCGCTACATTGATGGCTTCCGCCGTCGACTCATACTCTTTGACACGCTTGATGCCTGATGATTTGATCTAATACACTTTAAACTCTGTCATTGATCTGCTGCTGTCTTTAAACCGGATCACTTTAGCACGATCGGGCGATTTTCGGGCTTTTCGGCGCACAAGGGGCTAAGAAATCAAAATATTCCCCAGAGATTCCTCGAAACGGCCTATTTCCCATAGCTAATCGCGCATCGAAAACTGCCTCTGTTTCTTGTTCTAGAGCTCTGAGGTGCGATTTTTCTTCCTGCGCGAAGTTTCAGCTTTTTGGTTGCTAACGTCAGCATGACGTCGGCTGTATGGCGGATGACGTCAGCTGTGGTGGGTCCCTGGTACAAAATGACATGGCGAGGTGCTGATACTGGAGGTAATGCGATGAACTAGCTCCGATGCGATCGCAATCGCATCAGCCGAGAACAGAGGGTGCTTGGGTTGGGCATTTGGCGCTTGCGACTGCCGACCGCCGATATCGCGATATCGCGTTGGGTGGTGACGGATGGGTCATAACTTGCATGGAGATGAAAGTGTGATCTTGCGATGCGATCTGGGTTTAAGGTTCTGCGGAGTGTAGGGTTTGGGTGAAAAGAGCAAGTAGGTGGGTGCGAAGGGCACTTGAGGTTTTGGAAGGGGTCCGATTACCTAAGAGGGATTTTATACTCTAGAAGGAGTCCATTGTATCTGGGAGATGGTTTGGAGGTTAAGGGTTCTTGCTTAGTTTCTGGTAAACTGAGCAATTCCCGGGGGTACTTATGGTTATTTTTCAACTAGGGGGAGGGATATGTATATAGGGGATGATTTGCATAATATTAGTAGGGGGATGGGAAAATATAGGGAGCTAAATAATAATGTTAGTGGTTAATATGGAGGTGGTAAGAAAGCGCTAAGTTCGAGAGACCTTAGGTTGTTACAAGGGGGTAGGACCATTCTTTAGAGAAAGTATGGAACAACTTTGAGTAAAGAAGATCTTTACTCAAGCTAGTGTTATGAAAATGATGGAATTTAAGAGGTGTCAAGCAGATCTTGACCTCTTTTGGGGAACTTAGTTAATGATTGGGGAAAGCAGAGAAGGGGAGTTAGTTATACCTCTTTTGAGATTCTCGCATAGAATTTCTTGTTGATTGTGTCCTGAATGAGATGACACCTGAAAGTCTGGAACTGATCAGCAATTAGGATTCAACAACCTCAGAACTACCTACCCAGCCTACTTACCTAGCATTTTTGCTTCTTTTGATTTGGGTGCACTTAGACTTGCAAACCCATCATTCATTTTTCTTTCATTGCTTTCCTATCTACATACTACCCTTATTTCTTCCAAGGGCCCAGATTAAGCTGTTGGGCTCCTCTGCTTCTCTACCTATCTAAGAATCTGCCAAGATTAAGCTGTTTGGACAGATTTGCATTCTCTACATTCTAAAACAGGAAATTTAAACCTAGGGAGACCAAGATTATGCTGTTTGGACCTCCCTTTAACTGAAAAATTGGCAATACCGGGATAACTTTACAAAATTTGGAAGGCAATTGAATGAACTTGAAGTAGCCTTCTTCGTTTGGAGATTGTTAAGCAGATATGGAGCATTGCAGCATGCGAAGTACGACATATTTGGCCTGTAAAATGTCAATCATGAAATATGAATAACCTGCTGCAGCAGGAAGCTAACAGTGGCTCCACTTGGGGATGGCTTCTCCTTGTGAGAAGTCAAGAACAATAGGTTAGAACGCCTTGGTCTTTAGTTGTTGCTGTCTTCTGCAAAATTGTTTTCTCTGGCTGCCTTATTTCTCCTACCTACCTACCCTAACCAGCATTTACTTTGCCGTTTGGTGAGATCAAACAACCAGTGCAGCCACTTAAGCAACTGAAAAACAAGATGAACTTGCTGACTGATGGTCTCTGAACGTAAAAGCATCATTCGGGTATATGCCCTCATAATCAAAGTTGTGGCATATAACAGTTGTTGTTGATGTATTTGGTCTTCACTGAGAAAGCATGTTAAAGAACTTGGGTCAAGCAGAAGTTCCATGTAGTTTGCAATAGGATCAATAAAATCATCATCTGAGAGAAGTTCTTCTGGGTCTTCTTGGTCAGATGGAGTCGTTGCATCTTCGGTAGTAAGCTTAGCAGCTAGTCCTTCTGTCTTTGTCTTGAAAATAGAATCATACAGAATCTGTAAGTCAGCAGGTAATAGTATTTCCTCCTGAGTTGGAGAAGGAAGACTTCGGCATGATTCTGGGTCTTCTTGGTCAGATGGAGTAGTTGCATCTTCGGTAGTAAGCTTAGCAGCTAGTCCTTCTGTCTTTGTCTTGAAAATAGAATCATACAGAATCTGTAAGTCAGCAGGTAATAGTATTTCCTCCTGAGTTGGAGAAGGAAGACTTCGGCATGATTCCGAGTCTTCTTGGTCACATGGAGTAGTTGCATCTTCGGTAGTAAGCCTAGCATCTAGTCCTTCTATCTTTGCCTTGAAACCCAGATCATACTCAAACTATAATTCAGGGGATAGCACTATTTCCCTGTGGACTGGGGGAGGAAGATTTTGGTAAAACTCTTTAGGGTCACGGAAATTATACGATTGTATCTGAGCTTCCAAGAGTTCATTTTCATTCTCATATTTTTCAACAACTAACTCAAGGAAAAGTTTATTCTGGCCGCCTGCTATTTTTGACAATACTGCTCTGAAAAATTCTTCATTAAGCTCAAACTCTGATAAAATTTCTCTGCATTCATCTAAAGCTTCATCAAATGGAAGATCCTCCGAGAACTCGGTCATTCTCTCTCACTGTTAATACTTGGGGTCATGGAGTACTTGGCTGTAAAATTGGTTTGTTCCTCAATGGAGCCTTTGATTTAAATTGAAGTGGAGCCGCCAGGTGGATGCCTAGACTTTGAAGTGCCTGATCTCTGTCCACCATCAAAGACCAGAACTAAGCATGAAAAACTCTGAAGAACAGGAGCACTTTCTCCAGTGGGGTTTACAAGAATGAACAAAGCGCTTGAATCCCTAGTGGAGTACACAGGTATAGGTCGACCGAGGCTTTTACATGTCGGTTTCTTCCTCTGTAGAGCTGCAGACTGGTTTAATGAATTTATCTGAGGAGGGTCCCCACCGGAGTCGCCATTATGTTATCACTCAGGTTGTCCCTAGGCTCCTAATAGGGATATGGCCGAGGTAACCAAAAACCAATCTTTGGATTACAGGTTCTAGCCCACCTGCAATCGGAGAGGGCTTTCTCTTTATGATTCAACTTTTGTTGATGATTTTAGGCTAGCTTTCTGGCTTCATGGGAGTGTTGTTTGTGATTGGATGGAAGGTAGGATTCTCGAACAAAGAGGCAAGGTAAGGTGTGATAAGTTTCAAACCATTGGGCATGGAGTCACAGATTGAGGCTTTCTTGCGTTTTCTTGGTCACAAGGGGATACAGAGCGGGATAGCCACACAGGATACAATTATCAATCAGCTGAAAGTATGGTAGGAAAATCAGGGATGAAAGGCAAAGGAGAATCATTTGATCATGCTGAAAAAAGAGGAGAAATGGATGAATGGGATCTAGGAGCAATTAAGAATTCCTAAACATGCATTCATATGTGAAAGAAACAGCGTAAACAAGATCATTTAAGTATACATGCTCATAACTATTTTGAAGAAAACATCGAGAAATGCAGAAATTGAACTTAAGGTGTAATGAAACAAATCTTAAGCTATTCTTTTTTCCTGCAATTTAGAAGGCGGAACGGTGGCAAAAAACATAAAAGTAAATAGAGGAGAGAAACACTTATTGGATCATGTAGAAGCACATGAATTCCATAATCGTTCCTTGGCCAAGAGAAAACATCAAGTAGTTTCGCAATCCATGCTTTCAACAATCTTTGATTATGAAAATTATGATAGTTATAGTGCGAGTCTTTGCTCGGAGAAAATGATGGAAAGGAGACTAACCAACTACTATTACCAACCAACCAACCCTTCACAACATTGTTCAGGGTGGTATTTATAAGCAAAATATCGGAAAAAAATCATTACAACTGACCTAAACAGGTCTGCTAGAGGACTCTTCAAAAATCTAAGTGTTGCTGGAATTAAATGCAAGTAAATCTTTTTGGCTGCACTAGGGGCAGCTGAATCAGAAAAGGTGACAATGTGGCCCTTGGGGGCTAGATGCAGTGTTGCTGGAATGATTGTGCTTTGGGAACTGCAGTTCTGCTCTGGTGTGAGTTAAATGTGCAATAATTATGATTTGAGTGCTTCAAGTGGCTTCGCCCTCTTTCTATGAATCTGCTGGAAGGTATTAAATGTTCTCCTGCTTCGGGCCGCTGCTCAAGATTTTCACTGATACTCTTTGCCGCTACATTTATGGCTTCCGCCGTCGACTGATACTGTTTGACATGCTTGATGCCTGATGATTTGATCTGATACACTTTAAACTTTGTCATTGATCTGCTGCTGTCTTTAAACCGGATCACTTTGGCACGATCGGGCGATTTTCGGGCTTTTCGGTGCACAAGGGGCTAGAAATCAAAAGATTCCCCGAAGATTCCTCAAAACGGCCTATTTCCCATAGCGATGTGCGATTAGCGCTTCACGCTAATCGCGCATCCCAAACTACCTTTGTTTCGTGTTCTGGAGCTCCGAGGTGCGATTTTTCTTCCTGCGCGAAGTTTCAGCTTTCTGGTTGCTGACGTCAGCATGACGTCGGCTGTACGGCAGATGACGTCAGTTGTGGTGGGTCCCTGGTACAAAATGACATGGCGAGGTGCTGATATTGGAGGTAATGCGATGAACTAGCTCTGATGCGATCGCAATATCGCGTCGGCCGGGAACGGAGGGTGCTTGGGTTGGGCATTTGGCGCTTGCGACCGTCGATATCGCGATATCGCATCGGGTGGTGACGGATGGGTCATAACTTGCATGGAGATGAAAGTGCGATCTTGCGATGCAATCTGGCTTTAAGGTTCTGCGGAGTGTAGGGTTTCGGCGGAAAGAGCAAATAGGTGGGTGCAAAGGGCACTTGAGGTTTTGGAAGGGGTCCGATTACCTCAGAGGGATTTTATACTCTGGAAGGAGTCCATTGTATCTGAGATATGGTTTGGAGGTTAAGGGTTCTTGCTTAGTTTCTTGTAAACTGAGAAATTCTCGGGGGTACTTATGGTTATTTTTCAACCAGGGGGAGGGATATGTATATAGGGGATGATTTGCATAATATTAGTAGGGGGATGGGAAAATATAGGGAGCTAAATAATAATGTTAGTGGTTAATATGGAGGTGGCAGGAAAGCGCTAAGTTCGAGAGACCTTAGGCTGTTACAAGGGGGTAGGACCATTATTTAGGGAAAGTATGGAACAACTTTGAGTAAAGAAGATCTTTACTCAAGCTAGTGTTATGAAAATGATGGAATTTAAGAGGTGTCAAGCAGATCTTGACCTCTTTTGGGGAACTTAGTTAATGATTGGGGAAAGCAGAGAAGGGGAGTTAGTTATACCTCTTTTGAGCTTCTCGCATAGAATTTCTTTTTGATTGTGTCCTGAACGAGATGACACCTGAAAGTCTGGAACTGATCAGCAATTAGGATTCAGCAACCTTAGAACTACCTACCCAGCCTACTTACCTAGCATTTTTTCTTCTTTTAATTTGGGTGCACTTAGACTTGCAAACCCATCATTCATTTTTCTTTTGATGCTTTCCTATCTACATACTACCCTTATTTCTTCCAAGGGCCCCGATTAAGCTGTTGGGCTCCTCTGCTTCTCTACCTATCTAAGAATCTGCCAAGATTAAACTATTTGGACAGATTTACATTCTCTATATTCTAAAACAGGAAATTTAAACCTAGGGAGACCAAGATTAAGCTGTTTGGACCTCCCTTTAACTGAAAAATTGGCGATACCGGGATAACTTTACAAAATTTGGAAGGCAATTGAATGAACTTGAAGTAGCCTTCTTCGTTTGGAGATTGTTAAGCAAATATGGAGCATTGCAGCATGCGAAGTACGACATATTTGGCCTGTAAAATGTCAATCATGAAATATGAATAACCTGCTGCAGCAGGAAGCTAACAGAGTATATGAAGAGTCATGAGGGTAGATGAATTGTCACAAAGGGGAATGTCAAAGGTTGCCCCACCCTTTGCTATAAATAGAACCTCATAACTCATTATAAAATATTTTGGTCAACTAAGCTTCTGATAGGACTATCTTAGAGAAATATTGGATTGTATTGTAACGAGCCTTAGATTTTCCACTGCATAGAGCTAGTACATATCTTTGGAGGAGCAGGCGGTTGTGGTTGTAATGTTCTGCTATCGGAACTAGTGGTTGGACATAGATGTATTGTATGACTGGAACTTACACTTCTTAATATAATAGAGCCAACATGTTTTATGCATATGTTGTATTCTATTCTATTCTATCTGGTTTACTCTAAATGATATATGTATTTGTTTGCTTATGCATGCATGTATCGACTTCTCTGTATATGTATGTATGAATATTTCTTAAATGTGCTCTTATTTAACCATCACTTTGGATTTCTAGCTAACTTGCCTTCCATGTTGTGATGCATCTTTTCATGTGTGTTCCCTTCTTAGCTCCGTGCTATCACAGGTTTCCAAGGGGCACAATCATCTCAACCTCTGTGTGTTTGAACCTCTCATGCACCTTCCTTGGCTTGATTCAGCAGTCACACCGTTGCTACCAACAGAGACATCTGACTTTCCTCTCTGCGAAATAATGGTCAAGGCATTACGGTACGACCCACTACTGGGCCTCCTACACGAAATGGTCTGAGTTTTAATTGGGACTTCTTATCAGGGAGATGCCCTTACATGTTGGTAGGTCCAACTATCAACATTTTGGTGCTAGAAGGAGGGCCAAATGACAAGCTAAGTCCTCGCATCTGTTTTGAAACTCTACATATCTATCATGACTAACTACAGAGTTTCTCTTCCGGAGTGTATCTCTTATGGAAATGACTTCATTATCTTGGAAACGATCTTCGATAACTTGTCACATAAAGAATATGATGGTGGAGGCCACGTAGCCTTGGTTAGGCACACGGTCAATGTTTTAGGCTCATGTGAAAGACATGGAATCTTTGAAGAGTACATGAACCGCGTGTTGTTTAGCTACATGCTTCAAGGGAACCCCATGCACTAGTGCACCAGATTTCCTAAAAAATATATTCATTATCTTGTTGATCTAGTCGTAGAGATAGATTGTGCTTTCAATCACTTTAAACATAAAGCACTCGATCAAGAAATTCCTAAATTATGAAAACCACCCGATGAATCCATTGATAAATTTTACACATGCTTTTGTAATCTTGCATAACAATTTCCCGATGATGAAATTGATTGGGAATTTATTTATGGAAGAATTGAGTATCTTCTTCACACATCTGAACCTTTCTTAGCACACTTCAGTGATGGAGCTGCATAATCACAGGTAGGCACAGTCATTATCACAAGTGATTGTTTGCCTTCACCTCCTCAAACAGCTCCACCACTGAGGAGTGATATGGGAGAGCATGCACACACATTTGTTGAACATCACATCATCCCACCCCACCTGCTCTTGATATCTACGTAGATTTGGCTTGCAAGCCTATTGGTTGTCACGTGAATTCGTTCCCTCAACCTATGTCCCTGTGTTTTGGTTATTCTCTGGATTGTACTATCTTGTGCTCTTCCATTCAGGACTCCTCACCTATTGTGAATGAGGATCAAGTTGTCAACAGAGTTGGTTTTATGCAACAAACCTGTGCCATAATTCATGATGAGTGTGTGCGGGAATCTAAAGAAGAACCCACAATGAAGGATGAATCCCTTCCAACCATGCCTCATCTGCTTTATCCCGACATCCCTTGTGATTCTGCCACTATTGATTTCCACTGTGAAAACCAATTTCCAGATGTTTCTACTTCCGATCATTAATAGGACACGTCGAATGTCAGTCGTTCATCACAGTGTGGAGAGGACACATCTTCCTCAAAAAATCTGTCCAGTTTATCATCTGTCATTTCTAAAAAGACAAAGGGTGAACATCACTGCTTCTCATCTACCCCTCTTCCTGATTCATCAAATCATCAGTATGTTGACAAACATCCTAAATTTTCTGATCTTGGTTGTCGTGATATCTCTACTTCTTCATCTAATCATGATGTTGATTCAATCTTTGTTAATCTGTCTAAGGCACTGGTCTACGATGATCTATCTATCAATGAAGTCAAAACCCCACAAACTGTCGACGCACTTCAGCCCGAGCTAAAGGTTATGTCAGGCCCTTTTTGTTCCGAGGTTGGTGTTAGCCTCCTGCTGCAGCAGGTTACTCATATTTCATGATTGACATTTTTACAGGGCAAATATGTCATACTTTGTATGATGCAATGCTCCATATTTGCTAACAGACACCAAAGAAAGAGGCCATGAAAGAGTGCTAGTCAAAGTTCATCTATTGCATTCTTGTTTTGAAGAGTTATTCCATTTTTGTAAAGTTTTCATCTAAAGGGAGGTCCAAATAGCTTAATCTTGGTCTCCCTAGGTTTCAATTTCTTGTTTTAGAATATAGAGAAAGAAAAATCTGTCCAAACAGCTTAATCTTGGCAGATTCTTAGATAGGTAGAGAATCAAAGGAGCCCAACTGCTTAATCTGGGCCCTTGGAAGAAATAAGGGTAGTTTGTAGATAGGAAGACATAAAAAGAAAAAGTGGAAAAGCTGGGTCTGCAAGTCCAAGTGCACCCAAAGCAAAAAGAAGAAAAAATGTTAGGTAAGTAGGCTGGGTAGCTAATTTTGAGGTTGCAGAATGTTGATTTGTGATTAATTCCACATTTTCAAGTGTTACAATCATACAGATCACAGTCAGCAGGTAGTTACCATTTGAAGGACTTCAAGCGAGGCATGACTAACTTCCTCTTCTTCTTACTCCCTAAATAATTTACTAATTTCCCCTAAAGAGGTCAAGATCTGCTTGATACCTCTTAGCTTCATCATTTTCCATATCATTAGCCTTGGTAAAGGTCTACTTTACTCAAGGATGGTCCATACTTCTCTACAAAGTTCTATCTCCCCTTCAAAGCCTAAGATCTCTGGAACTTAGTGCTCTTCTTGTCATTTTCATATTAACTACTGACATTATTATTTAACTCCCTATCTATTTTCCCTTCCCCCTATTAAAACTATGTTAATAGCTCCCCAATGTAAATATCCCCTCCCCCTGGTTGGAATATAACCATAAACATCCCTTGGGAATTACTAGGTCATCTGGACCTTAGTAAGAGCCCCCATCTCCACATAAATTCCCCCCCAAGGTGTTTGGACTCCTTCCAAAAAACAAAAAAAACCCCCCTTCCAAATGCAAAAAACCCTCCCTGTGCATTGTATTTTGGAATTTATTAATTTTAGTTAATAAATCACCAAGCGCCGAAACCCATTACACCATTTTCCTAAAGTCTAAACCCACCCGCGCCGTGAAATATTAAAGGTTTATCGCCCGCGCTCTTTGACTAAACCCCGCGCACTTTCTCTGCCCATCCACCGTCGGATCGCCTCCCCCAGATCCGACGACCCTTGTTCATATCGAGCGCCCTCTTGTGTGGGCACGCTAGCACCCGATGTCCGACGGTTTTACCGTCGTACACCGGTACAGCTGGCGGCTTCCCATTGCATCGGGCCACCCCTGACAGAAACTGCTTCCGTATAAAAAGCGGTCCGATGCCCTGCCAAAACCGCCCTCCCCTCATGTAACAGGAGCGCCACGTCATCCCGCCACATTGGATCCACCTCACCCCTTCCTGCTTGCGCCTGGCCCATGTCACCTGCCACCGTGTCCCACCACGTCATCACGCCGCCATACTGCCACGTCATCCTGCTAACGCCAGCATGATGACATCACATCCGTACCAGAGGACCCCACTGCTGACTTCATACTGACGTCATCCGCCGTACAGCTGACGTCATCTTGACGCTAGTAGCAAAAAAAAAACGGAAAAACACGAAAGCGCGAAAGTCAAGCTTCGGAGCTCCGGAATGAAAAACAGAGGCAATTTTTGATGCGCGATTAGCTCGAAGCTACGGGAAATGAGCCATATTGGAGAATATTTAGGGAATCTTTTGATTCCTCAGCCATGTTTGCACCGAAAAGGCCCGATTTTGCCAATTTAACGGTATCTGAAGTCAAAGAGAGACCCAGTTCAGAGGTTAAAGCGTATCAGAGCAATTGTGAAGATAAAAAGCATGTCAAAGAGTATCAGAGTAGCGGAAAAGTGTATCAAAGGAAATTTTCTTAGGGCTCGAGGCAAATCCAGCATTAAAAGGAAAGCCCTGAAAGTCAAGAAGCAGTTGAGGACGCATTGAAAGCTCACCAGCACAAATGACTGCACATTAAACTCACGGGGGATCAGTGGACCAGAACTCAATGCACAGTTATGATAGAACCACTGCACCAAGCCACAGAGGACATCACATTAACTCAATTTTGATCCAGCTGCCACTAGCGCAACCCAAAGAATATTTACTTACAAGTTAATTCCAGCATAAGTTAGGTTTAGAAAGCATTTTCCTGCAGACCTGTTAGGTCGGTTGTAATAAATAAATTTAGATATTTTGCTTATATATACCACCCTGAAAAATGGAGTAGGGGTTGGTTGATTGTTTGATCTTGAAAGTTTTTTATTGTTCGCCGGAGCAGAGACTCACACTATATATGTGATAATTTTCTATAATCAAAGATTGCTTGAGAGTTTTGGAGAATGATTTGTGCACTGTGTTAACTCGGTCGAGGAGTGACTATGGAATTCCTGTGCTTCGACATGGTTCAATAAGTGTTTCTTCAACTCTGCTTAGTTTTTATGTTTTTGTTATCATCAATCCACCATCTAAATTGTAGAAAAGAAGAATAGTTTAGGATTTGCTTGGCTACACCCTAGGCTCAATTTCTGTAATTTCTCCATGTTTTCATCAGGAATAGTTATGAACATGCATACTTAAATGATATTGTTTACGCTGTTTCTTTCACATATGAATGTCAGTTTAGGAATTCTTAACTGCTCCTAGATAACCATTCATTCACCTCTTTTCCTGTTAGTTAATGAAAGATTCTTGATTGCCTTTCATCACTAACTTTCATCCCATCTTTTCAGCAAATTGGTATTGTTTCATGTGTAACTATCCCGCTCCATAATCCTCTTGTGACCAAGAAAACGCAACAGCAAGCCTCAATCCATGACTCCATGCCCAATGGTTTGAAACTTATCACAATTTCCCTTGCCTCTCTGCTTGGAATTATCTGCCTCATATTCATCTTCCATCCAAACAAAAAATCAAAACCCATAAACCCAATAACTAGCCTAAAATCACTATCAACAAAGTTAAATCATTAAGAGAGAGCCCTCTCTGATTGCAGGTGGGCTAGAACCTGCAATCCAAAGATTGGTTTGTGGTTACCTCGGCCGTATCCCTTCAGGAGCTTAGGGACAAATTGAGTGATAACATAATGGCGACTCCACTGGGGAACTCCTCAGATAATCTCACAAAACTAGTCTGAAGCTCCACAGAGGAAGAAACCAACCTTAAAAAAGTTCGGTCGACCTGTGTTCTTTAGAAAATTCCAAAAAAAAAAAAAAAAAAAAAAAAAAAAAACAAGTTAGAAGTTGGCTCCCAAGAAGCATTCGTGCTACACAAGATCAAATCCAGATCCAAATCCCCTTGTTGTTTTTGAAAATCCCAACATAATCCCTAAAATTTGTAGAAATCAAGAGCAACAAGAAGATTTGACTGTTTCTGGTCCTGATACAGTCCAACCTAATAGCTTTTTAACCCCTGTTAATGTTTTGTTTCGTTCAAGCCCTTCTTTCCTGTGTTCATCATCCACTTCCCCAACCGTTGTATCCACACCTCCATTCACTGCAAATACTACCATTACCACTCCTAATATCCCAGTCACTCCAGTTGTTCCACTTATCCCTGTTGTTCCACTTATCCCTGTTAATATGGCTAATAGATATGCGCCCTTACAGCTGCCGACTAATCCCGGGGCTACGCCTCAGGATTATTAGACAAAAATTACCTATTTTGATGGCACAAATTCCTGTAGAGCCCTACAACATACAAAGAAAATGCAGGATTACTTTGAGAGTTATGAAATCGATGATGATAGTGTGAGAATGAAAATTTTTGTTCAAAGTCTAACAGGCGACGTTGGGACTTGGTTTAGAGCACTTCCAACCACTTCCATAGGAGACCCCGAAGCCTTATACCAGTCGTTTATCAACAGATCGGAGAAAAAGAAAGACCCCCTGCACATACTATCTGAGTATGATAACATCAAAAGAGGCCCTCAAGAGACTGTCTTGGACTACCGTGCAAGATTTAACAATGTTTATAATGCAATACCATAGAATCTAAGACCTCCACTCGAACTTGTGTTGTACAAATTCCCTAATGGTTTTGATGCCGAAATGGCTTATTAGCTAAGGGAAAGAGCCCTCCAAAGCCTTGCAGAAATGCAAAATGTTGCTGTCAGTGTGGAGGCAAACCTAATTGCCAAAAGAAACAGAGCCAGAAGTGAGAGAAGAACCACTTTCAAGGAAGAACCCTCAGCCTTAGATCAAAAACTGGATGCTATCATCAGCGGCATGCATAGGTTAGGAGATAGAGTAGAGAGCGTTGAGAGAAAATCATCATGGGAAGGACAACAGTCCAACACCATAAGGAACCTGAACTTCAGGAAAAATCAGACCACAAACGCTGGAAGGGCTAGTCCCGACCATGATATTAGGCCTCCTTTCCAAGAAAACTATGCAGAGGCATCCACATCCAGTGAGCCCATGGATGAGACTCACATGAATTTGTTAGATTCAAAAAGTGAGCAACATACTTTTCTTACTCAAGAAGACCAAGACCATCATGACATAAACCAATTTCAAACTAAGTTCGGTGAGTCTTTTGATTTCAAACAAGGCTATGACACTGCTGTATATGACGTACACAAACAATATAAGTTGAGAATAAGGACCATTGATGTCCTTGCACCTAACAAAACAAAGGACAGCAAACAACTCAACAAAATTAAAGACAAGGTCACCATAACTCAACCAGTTGATAGTTCTGTCCCAAACCCGCACAAAGTGACCGTAGAAGACATAACATACATACAGCCTCCTGTTGACTAGCCTCTGCCACCTTCTTCCTCAAAGAAAAGGAGAGCAGCATTCCAAAAAATATTCCCAAAACAGAAATATCACAAACTGTCATTCATCATAACGCTGACATTCAAAAAGAAAACACAGAGAGTGTGCCCGAAAAAGAGAAATCTGCTACTACCAACGTTAAGAATTCATTGGAGAAACCATTCAACTTAGAAGCAGAAATTGGAAAACTCAAGATATCCATTCCCCTCTCAGCACTTGCCAAACATGATGTATATAGGCAACAAATCCAAAGATCACTTCAACTACCAAAGGTCAGGGATGATGTAACTGTTTTAGATGATACCCCTGAGCTGCTGTTTGGTCCAGAAGTTAACGGAAAATCCACATATGGACTTGTTCCACCATTTTATGTCAGTTTGCACATACATGAAAACATCTTGCATAATGCTATGTTTGACTCAGGAGCCTCACATAACCTTATGCCCGAAGCTGTAATGGAAAAATTGAACCTTGATATCAGAAGACCCTATAAAGATTTATACTCCTTTGACTCAATTCAAGTCAAGTGTTTAGGCTTAATCAAAGACCTTTGTGTGTCTTTAGTCCAATTTCCCAACAAGACAATCCTAATGGACGTAGTAGTTGCTGACATTCCCGCAAAGTATGGTATGCTCCTATCAAGATCATGGGGAGCAAAACTGCAAGGATCTCTTCAACTTGACCTCTCTTATGCCACTATATCTATCTTTGGGCAACCAAAGAGACTGTATAGGGAAACACTGATGAAGTATGTGGTAAGTAGTGAGGAAAATCCCCAAAATTTTCCAGTTTAGGCAATCCATTCTGATATGGATTCTTTTTTTTTATTCAATGATGAAACAAATCTTTTAACTGATGAGAAGCCCTCACCCTTAGAGCAAGAAACATGCATCAATGAGGAATAGGTTGCCAATACCCATGAAATTGTCACAACAGTCAAGACAACCACCAAACAAGAAGAACCTCTCAAAACAGAAAATGTAAATCTACCCAATCTTCAAGTAACTGAAGCTCCTGACACCAATAATAAACAGGAAATTACTTGGTATCTAGAGTTTGATGGTTCTGTCAACAAGTTAGGAGCAGGGGCAGGGGTGTGGATTCAAAATACACATGACAATCACGCATAAGGCCATGCCTATAGGTTACATTTCAGGTGTACTAATAGCATGGTAGAGTATGAGGCTCTCCTCTTAGGCCTTGAATTCCTCAAAGCCCTAGGAGCTACAAAAGTGTCCATACTAGGTGACTCTGATTTAATTATACAACAAATGAAAGGTAACTTTGTTACCAATGACAATAGAATGGGAGCTTATAGGACCGCTGCCACAGAAATACTCAGGTCTTTCAATGAATCCAAGCTTGCCCAAATTTCAAGAGATCATAATATTCATGCTCACAGCCTAGCAACCTTTGATAGTACATGCAAGCTTCCCTTTGAGCCAAACCACTAGTTCACTGTTGAGGTAAAACATAGACCCTCGGTCCCTAACAATGTTAAATATTGGCAAGTGTTTCAAAATGATGCCCAGATTAACAATTTCCTCACTCTTGAGGGCGAATTTTTGAATACGAATATTGATATGGATGCCACAAATGATCCCCAACAGCTAACGAAAGAAAATCAGCAGGCTATAACAGCTGCAACAACTAAACAAATCCTTAACCCAACTATTTTTGACAATGCAAACATAGAACAGCTGAAACAAATGTGTTTAGAGGAAACAGCCAGAGGAGAGGATGAGTTTATTGATCTAAAGAGTAATTTTCTACCTGCTAGCCTTACTCCATTAGAAGACATGTTCGATGACAATGATGTGCCCAAAAAGCCAAAAATGGAGCCTCTAAATGCTGCTATAGAAGAACACAACATAGGAACAACAGAACAACCCAAAATGATTAAGTTCTCTAAAAATATGCCCCCTGATCAAAAACCAAAATATGTCAATTTGTTCAAAGAATTCCAAGCTGTATTCGCTTGGAGTTATGAGGACTTGAAGTCCTATGACACCTCAGTAATTCAACACACCATTCCCTTAAAGCCAAATAAAAAACCATTCAAACAGAAACTTAGAAGAATCAACCCCATGCTTCTTCCTCTCATTGAGAAAGAAATAAAGAAAAATTTTGAAGCAGGTATTATTGCACCCATCAGATTTTCTGAATGGGTATCCAACTTAGTTCCCACAAGAAAGAAAATAGGAGAGATCAAACTGTGCGTAGACTTGACAAATTTAAACCAGGTCTCTCTAAAAGACCACTACCCTCTGCCCAAAATGGACCATATCTTACAAAGAGTAGTGGGTTCCTCTAGAATTTCTCTACTAGATGGATTTTCAGGATTTAATCAGATACTTGTTCACCCAGATGACCAAGACAAGACAGCCTTTACACACCGTGGGGAACATTTAAATATGTTAAAATGCCTTTCGGGCTAAACAACGCTGGTGCTACCTTTCAAAGGGAAATGGACATTGCATTTTCCAAGGAGATACATGATTTCCTTGTTGTTTACCTTGATGACCTAACCCCTTTCTCCAAATCTGACCAAGAGCACATTAAGCATCTAAGGCAAATTTTCATGACATGCAGGAAATATGGCATTTCCTTGAATCCTAAGAAGTCCCTGTTTGCCCTTGAGGAGGGCAAGCTCCTAGGCCATATCATATCAAAAGATGGGATTAGAATTGATCCTGTAAGAATTCAAGCTATCCTCGAAATCC
The DNA here is from genome assembly GCA_000404065.3 of Pinus taeda. Lineage (NCBI taxonomy): Eukaryota > Viridiplantae > Streptophyta > Pinopsida > Pinales > Pinaceae > Pinus > Pinus taeda. The sequence goes on along the minus strand of APFE031599229.1, from coordinate 171,444 downwards.
CATATCCAAGAAATATAAAAGAGCTGCAAGCATTCTTGGGAAAGATCAATTTCCTAAGGAGATTTATCCCAAACCTAGCTGAGCTACTGAGGCTATTGAGCAATATGTTAAAAAAGATGCCAAGGTAAGATGGTCTCTTGAAACCAAGCAAGCTTTTGAGAGTATCAAAATTGCCTTGACTCAAACGCCTGTCCTCACCAATCCGCAATTCGACAAAGATTTTATCATTTTTTCTTTTGCATCTGAGCACACCATAGCCGTTGTCCTTTTGCAAAAAGATGATCAAGGTAATGAAAAGCCAATTTCTTTCTTCAGCTGAGCTTTAAGAGATGCACCCTTGAAATATCAGATCATGGAAAAGCAGGCTTATGCCCTGGTAAAGGCCATCAAAGATTTCAGAATTTACATCTTATACTCCCATGTGATCGCCTATGTCCCAAACCCTGTCGTAAAAGATATATTAACCCAAGAGGGACTAGAAGGCAAAATAGGCAAGTGAATTGCCAGCATTCTTGAATATGACATCGAAATAAAACCTACAAAGTTGATAAAAGGACAAGGGTTAGCCAAACTAATGTCTGAAACAAATTTCCAAGCCTTAGACATTAATCAACTGGACAATGAACCAGAGCTGGTGACTCCACAGATCAGTGAAACCTTTTTGCAATCCCCATGGTATGCTGAGATTTGCTTTGTATTGTTAAACCTGTGTGCTCCCCCAGGATTGTCCAGAACCAAGAAACGATTTTTAAGGATGAAATCATCATAGTTTTGTGTCATAGATGGTGCTTTGTTCTGGAAGAATCATGAAGGAATATTGCTTAATTGTTTGTCTATGAATGAAACTAACAGCATCATGAAAAAATTCAATGCAGGGGACTATGGAGGACACTTATATTGGATGTCCACTGCTGACAAGATTTTAAGGGCTGGTTATTATTGGCCCTATCTTTTTGCAGATGTCAAGAAGTTTGTTGTTTCATGTCACAAATGCCAAATCTTTGAAGGGAAAAGAAAATTACCACCTCTGCCCCTTAAGCCCATTTCAACCGAAAAGCCTTTTCAACAATGGGGTCTCAACTTCATTGGAGAAATTCATCCCTCTTCCTCAGGCCAGCACAAGTGGATTCTAACAGCCACTGATTATTTCAGTAAGTGGATTGAAGACATCGCATGTAGACAAGCCAATGACTCGATAATCCAATTCCTTGAGAGAAATATCCTTTCCAGATTTGGCTGCCCTGAGAAAATCATTACTGACAATGTTGTTGCCTTCAAATCTAAAAAGATGATCAACTTCTGCCATAAATTCCACATTACCTTGGGCCATTCCATAGCTTACTATCCTCAAGGTAATGGTGTGGCTGAATCACCCAACAAAAGCCTCATTAATATCATAAAGAAACTGTTAGAGGAAAACAAAAAGAACTGGCATAGGAAGCTCACAAATGCTTTGCGGGCAGACAGACTTTCAACCAAGAAATCAATTGGGATGTGCCCTTATGAGCTAGTATATGGCACGGAAACCAGATTTCCTTCATCTCTAGGCATTCCTACTATCAAGCTGTTACAGGAGATTCAGGCTGAACCAAATGACATGCAGAGAAGAGTTAATCAGACCATTCACCTCCAACAAACGAGAGAGCAAGTCTATGACAGAGCTCAAATGCTGCAAGAGAAGCTCAAAAAGATGTTTGATAAGAAAGCTAAAGCAAAGGATTTCTGGGTTGGTAGAAAAGTTCTTAGGTGGGATTCACGAAGAGAGGACAAGGGAAAACATGCAAAATTCGACTTTCTGTGGAAATTTCCATACATTATCAGCGTTGTGCAAGGCAACAACATATATTTTCTCAAATCTCTAGATGGCAGCATAGGTGAGGAAGGTCCTGTTAATGGCCAAATGCTAAAACACTACAATGATCCATTTTGATTGAAAAGAACAGGTGGTGTTATTTTCTGTACATAAAATGTTTGTATATATCAACAATTTAATTTATTTTGTAACAGTCCAGATGCTGAAGCACGCAGAAGAAAGTAGGCAGTGCTACATAATTCACTAGCAAATCAGTTGAGGGAAAGTGTTGTGTGCAGTCCAAAAGTTCAAATCAATCCAACAGTCAGCACTAAAAGTTTTCAATGCACAACAACAACAGAAGATCAAGGCAATCTGACCTGCTTTTCTTGGCTTCTCACAACGAGAAAGGCATCCCCAAGTGGAGCCACTGTTAGCCTCCTGCTGCAACAGGTTACTCATATTTCATGATTAACATTTTTACAGGCCAAATATGTCATACTTTGCATGCTGCAATGCTCCATATTTGCTGACAGACACCAAAGAAAGAGGCCATGAAAGAGTGCTAGTCAAAAGTTCATCTGCTGCATTCTTGTTTTGAAGAGTTATTCCATTTTTGTAAATTTTTCATCTAAAGGGAGGTCCAAACAGCTTAATCTTGGTCTCCCTAGGTTTCAATTTCCTGTTTTAGAATATAGAGAAAGAAAAATCTGTCCAAACAGCTTAATCTTGGCAGATTCTTAGATAGGTAGAGAATCAAAGGAGCCCAACTGCTTAATTTGGGCCTTTGGAAGAAATAAGGGTAGTTTGTAGATAGGAAAACATAAAAAGAAAAAGTGGAAAAGCTGGGTCTGCAAGTCCAAGTGCACCCAAAGCAAAAAGAAGAAAAAATGTTAGGTAAGTAGGCTGGGTAGGTAATTTTGAGGTTGCAGAATGTTGATTTGTGACTAATTCCACATTTTCAAGTGTTACACTCATACAGATCACAGTCAACAGGCAGTTCCCACTTGAAGGAATTCAAGCGAGGCATGACTAACTTCCTCTTCTTCTTACTCCATAAATCATTTACTAATTTCCCCTAAAGAGGTCAAGATCTGCTTGATACCTCTTAGCTTCATCATTTTCCATATCATTAGCCTTGGTAAAGGTCTGCTTTACTCAAGGAGGGTCCATACTTCTCTACAAAGTTCTATCTCCCCTTCAAAGCCTAAGATCTCTGGAACTTAGCGCTCTTCTTGTCATTTTCATATTAACTACTGACATTATTATTTAACTACCTATCTATTTTCCCTTCCCCCTATTAAAACTATGTTAATAGCTCCCCTATGTAAATATCCCCTCCCCCTGGTTGAAATATAACCATAAACATTCCTTGGGAATTACTAGGTCATCTGGACCTTAGTAAGAGCCCCCATCTCTACCTAAATTTCCCCCCAAGGTGTTTGGACTCCTTCCGAAACACAAAAAAAAACCCCCTTCCAAATGCAAAAAACCCTCCCCGTGCAGTGTATTTTGGAATTTATTTATTTTAGTTAATAAATCACCAAGCGCCGAAACCCATTACAACATTTTCCTAAAGTATAAACCCACACGTGCCGTGAAATATTAAAGGTTTATCACGCGTGCTCTTTGACTAAACCCCGCGCACTTTCTCCGCCCGTCCACCGTCGGATCGCCTCCCCCAGATCCGACGACCCTCGTTCATATCGGGCGCCCTCTTGTATGGGCACGTTAGCACCCGATGTCCGACGGTTTTACCGTCATACACCGGGACAGCTGGCGGCTTCCCATTGCACTGGGTCGCCCCTAACAGAAACCGCTTCTGTATCAGAAGTGGTCCGATGCCCTGCCAAAACCGCCCTCCCCTCATGTAACAGGAGTGTCGCGTCATCCCGCCACGTCGGATCCACCTCACCCCTTCCTGCCTACACCTGGCCCATGTCACCTACCACCGTGTCCCACCACATCATCACCCCGCCGTACTGCCACGTCAACCTGCTGACGTCAGCATGCTGACATCACATCCCTACCAGAGGACCCCACTGCTGATGTCATGCTGACATCATTCGCCGTACAGCTGACATCATGCTGATGTTAGCATAAAAAAAAAAAAACGGAAAAACTCGCAAGTGCAAAAGTCAAGTTTCGGAGCTCCATTGGAGAATCTTTAGGGAATCTTTTGATTCCTCGGCCATTTTTGCACCGAAAAGGCCCGATTTTGCCAATTTAAACATATTTGAAGTCAGAGGGAGACCCAGTTCAGAGGCTAAAACATATCAGAGTAGTTGTGAAGATAAAAAGCATGTCAAAGAGTATCAAAGTAGCGGCAAAGTGTATCAGAGGAGATTTTCTCAGGGCTCGAGGAAAATCCAGCATAAAAAGGAAAGCCCTGAAAGTCAAGAAGCAGTTGAGGACGCATTGGAAGCTCACCAACACAAATGACTGCACATTAAACTCACGGGAGATCAGTGGACCAGAACTCAATGCACAGTTATGATAGAACCACTGCACCAAGCCACAGAGGACATCACATTAACTCAATTTTGATCCAGCTGCCACTGGCGCAGCCCAAAGAATATTTACTTACAAGTTAATTCCAGCATAAGTTAGGTTTAGAAAGCTTTTTCCTGCAGACCTGTTAGGTCGGTTGTAATAAATAACTTTAGATATTTTTCTTATATATACCACCCTGAAAAATGGAGTAGGGGTTGGTTGGTTGTTTGATCTTGAAATTTTTGATTGTTCGCTAGAGCAGAGACTCACACTGTATATGTGATAATTTTCTATAATCAAAGATTGCTTGAGAGTTTCGGAGAATGAGTTGTGCACTGTGTTAACTCGGTCGAGGAGTGACTATGGAATTCCTGTGCTTCGACATGGTTCAATAAGTGTTTCTTCAACTCTGTTTAGTTTTTATGTTTGTGTTATTATCAATCCACCATCTAAATTGCAGAAAAGAAGAATAGTTTAGGATTTGCTTGGCTGCACCCTAGGTTTAATTTCTGTAATTTCTCCATGTTTTCATCAGGAATAGTTATGAACATGCATACTTAAATGATCTTGTTTACGTTGTTTCTTTCACATATGAATGTCAGTTTAGGAATTCTTAACTGCTCCTAGATAACCATTCATTCACCTCTTTCCCTGTTAGTTAATGAAAGATTCTTGATTGCCTTTCATCACTGACTTTCATCCCATCTTTTCAACAAATTGGTATTGTTTCATGTGTAGCTATCCCGCTCCATAATCCTCTTGTGACCAAGAAAACGCAACAGCAAGCCTCAATCCATGACTCCATGCCCAATGGTTTGAAACTTATCACAATTTCCCTTGCCTCTCTGCTTGGAATTATTTGCCTCATATTCATATTCCATCCAAACAAAAAATCAAAACCCCTAAACCCAATAACTAGCCTAAAATCACTATCAACAAAGCTAAATCATTAAGAGAGAGCCCTCTCTCATTGCAGGTAGGCTAGAACCTGCAATCCAAAGATTGGTTTGTGGTTACCGCGGTCGTATCCCTTTAGGAGCTTAGGGACAACCTGAGTGATAACAGTTGGTTTCAGTTCCTGTCAAGAAATTGTTGAAACACTCAAGGCTCCTCATTACTCTCTGATTTTCATTGAAGATCAACCAAACACCAAGATTTCGCTTCCTCCACTTGAACTACATGATCCCATCACTCATGAATTAGAGGAGTCTTACACAACAAGAAACCATGCACAACGTAAGTGGTCTACCTTTCTCACATTTTCTTGCATATCAGAGTCAAGAGAATTCATGCACTCGACATTTGCATGCAGTGTAGCACAACACCATGGCAGCTCGACATAGTGCATGTCATGCACTTTCAATCATTTTTGTTCTGTGGTCTTGTGTAAGCTCCAAGTGTGTCTATCTTCATCGATATATCTTTCATGCTTGCTGGTTTCTACAACTGCGATGTTCGTAAACCGTGCCTTCACCAAAATGCATCAACCAATGCGTCGGTGGCTACATTGGAAGTATCACTTCATGTGAGATGACCCATGCACTATTATCTTAGTAGTAGTAGTGTCTTCTTTTGAAATGTTTTCTTGCATGAATGTTTGCTTCTTTCTTTGTGTTTTTTCTTGTTTGCTTGTTTATTTTCTTACTTGCTTTGCTTCTGCATTTTCTTCTACTTCTTTCTTTAATTTTTGGTTTGTTTTCTTGTTATCATTTGTAGGTTAGTTTCACATGGACCATGTGTGACTCTTGGAACAAGCTGGGTAAAGTACAAGAGGACTTGTACAACTATCAACATTTGGTTATCTGTTGTCCACTGTCTTATGTAAGAAGTTGTTGTCCTCAGTCCATGATACATCAATGGAAAATACGTACTATTCGAAGTGAACCTTGGTGAACTCCAATGCTTGTGGGCTAACTAGTATCACCTAGTCTAGTCGGTTGCTTTTGGGTTAATCCTTGTCATCTCAGTCAAGTAGAGTAAGGTGAGGGGGAAAACCTTAACAAGCACGTCAGAGGTATACATAAACTACTTCTTTGAAGGAACAACCTCTTCTTCTCTCAATAATTCGGCATCCCTCTTCCGCCTCTGAAATGAATAAGTACTATGCATAGTTATGAAGATGAAAAATAAAAAAGTGAAAAAAGTTTGAAAAAAATGAAAAATGAATAAGGAGAAATAACAGGAAGGCTTCCTATGCAGAGAGGTGATGCAAGTAACTCCGCTGGGGTACTGACCAGGCTTGCTAGCAGCGAACCCATACTTTTTTTCCTGCGTGACTCCGTCGGTGTACTGTCCAGGCCTACTAATAGCGGAGCAACACCAGAGATGAAACTAAGACTCTGACGACTATACTTATTGTGCATCATATACTCCTCAAGACCAATCGAAAAAACTATGTTGGCTTGGCTTGGAATGTGTGTCGACTGACCAAGGTCTTGGAAGATACTACATCTTATAATCAAGGAGTGTAGAAACTCAGATGAACTGAGAACTGAACAATACTTCTAGAGGTGTTACACTTTCTTTTCATGAACAAGGTCCATTCAGAGAGTAGGAGTTCTACTTGTGTGTCACCAAGTGTTGTAGCAGCTACAATCACCCTCCAAAATTTTTCCTTAGCTTCATTTTGGAGCCTCCCTACTAGCCTTTCATAGTAGCATGTCTTTCCTTTTCAAGTACACAAGCTTCACTGCTTTTCTTAAGGAAGGACAACCTATCCATAAAAGTTTGTTGCATCCCCCTCACAGGTTGTTTCACTGGACTTTGTCTAGCTACAAGTTGAGTAACTTCCTCAAGCAATTGCGCAATTATAGAGGTGAACTGGCCTTCCCTCCAGAAATTGCACAATTATGTCTGGTAGCCTGTTGGGATCTAGAATTACGGAAATCTCCCTGTCATTGTTCACTAAGAAAATTGCACAATTCCTCCGAGCAGGGCTACTCAGCCTAGAAATTGTGCCATTCAGGGTAGCATTTAGTTGCTCTACCTATAAATTGCACAATCCCTCTACACATCCAGCCCAATGCCCTCCTAGAAATGCACATTTTCTCCTTCGAGCTGAGCAAATTGTTGCATGTGGATTTGAGTTGACCGGTTCGCTCCGAGACTGGGCAAAATTGATTTGCATGCATGGACTGCTCCTCCCAAGGTAGCATGCAAAGGAATCCCTTGTTTTAGGGATCTATTTTAGTAATTGGATGGTACATGCAAGGTTCCTTTTAGAAACCTCCCACCAAGTGTTGCTTTCCCTAGATTTGTGGCATGTGTGTCACAACCTCGCTTTATCAAAACACATCAACTGGACACTACAGAGCTTATTCCTCGCATCAATCTTGCATATTTGACATCCCACATTGCATCTAGGATGCATCGGAACATTCCACTCAGTTTTTTTGGGTAAGCACTCTCTCCTTGTCTCGCACTACTTTTCTCCAACTTTTTGTGTTTTTCTTTGTATGAATTTTGTCTGCTGGATTTCAATGAGTGATTGTTGTGGTTTTAATACATACTATCTTGTATTAGCACCATTTCAATTTTATTCAACATCTCACTGCTGTCACATGCATGACACTGTTTTGAACGGATGGTCGTTGTTCTGTCGACTCGCTTCACACACATGCATGCTTTCCCATTTTCTGAGTCATGCACTTGTTGTTTGCATGAATGATCATTCACTGTTGTTTGCACTCATCTCATCATGCTTTCACCCTTCTCATGTTTTCAATCACCGGTCAGCCGGACTGGGCTGCCCTGCCCCAGATCGTTCCTTTTGAGGCTAGCACTACGCATTTTCAGAGGTGAAGGCTCCACCTTCCCTCTAGAAATTTCGCAAGTCTAGCCAAGCACTAACCTCACATCCTGCTTTGCACAATTCTTAGAAAGAATCTCCTATTGGTCCCAGAAACTGCGCAATGTGGTTTGTTGGTTGCATGTCACTGCTGACTGAAATTGCATATTGCACAGTTTCAATCCTTAACAGGCTAGCTTGGACTGTGAATTGTGCAGTTCCAACATTCAGTCAGCCTCCCAAGATCCCAGAATGTGCCTTGTGCATTTTTGGCAGTCATTCTATCAACATCCCAACAAAAATTATGCAACCTTCATGATCAGTCACACATGTATGTTGCAAGTGAGTTCTCAAGTTAGTTTTGGTTTTTGACTGACATATTTCTTGATATGAGTGTTTCCATGTCTCCAGGTTTCACAAGTGTTCATCTTCCTCTCAACAGCACAGGTACAATGGTTTCCAGGAGCGAAGAGTCAAAGGCACCATTTAGAGCACACTTGGGGGTGAAGTCGATTAAGTATCTATGAACTTGCCTACCTACGAAGCCATCAAGTTGTTCGTAGACAAGAACATCAAGATATGATGGCAGTAGCATCACAACAAGTAGCACCATCAATAGCAGCTGAAAGCAACATACCAGATGCAACGAACTCAAGAGGAAGGTTGTTAACAACACAGTGGCGAAACAAAGTCGCAAGATCAGGAAGATCCACTCATGATAAAAGAAGCTTTGGAGACTCACGCTATGAAGTGATGGCATGACATGAAGATTGTGTGATGACAAAGAACGAAACAGAGAAGGATTTACATGTGCTAAAGTAGTAACTTATGGAAGAATAGGAGTTGCATAGATGAGAGAATGAATTGCAACAGGAACAAGTACAGTAGCGGGCGCAACATGAACTCACGAATGAAACTTGGCTCTTACAAGTTATAGATCCATCCCAGCAGTTGGCGTGGAGTAGACATGGTGAGTGGTATTCTTGATCGCATGCAAGGGAATTCATCAACATGCATGTCATTGTGTGCACACATTTTATCCAACCCATTTGGCACATTCACCAAGGCAAAGACAAGAAGCAAGTTTCACTGGAGTTGAACATGCAGTTGACAATTGATGAACATGGCCACCAACACACACAGGAAGATCAACACAGACGCTATGCATCAATGCGTTACTGGTTTGGTCGGACCCAAGAAGGCCATGTGCATGTTAGAAGATGAGTTGGATGGATGATCCACACCATTGCACCAGGATGCAAAGAGGGAAGAGTTTGCTTCAACAATATTTCACCATGGAGCACATGCACACCATCATGGACAACTAGGGTTGGCATCAGCTCAACACCTTCACCATCACAAGCATGTCAAAGAGTTGGTCTCATCACAACGGACCGAGTGTCAATGATATCTTGCATGGCTTGCTCAAGCCATTTTGTCTCACATGGGCACATGTGCATTATAATGTAGCGTTTTGTCAAGTGGAAGTTCAAGTGTTGATAGTTGGATGTAACAGTCATAGAGTATATGAAGAGTCATGAGGGTAGATGAACTGTCACAAAGGGGCATGTCAAGGGTCTCCCCACACTTTTCTATAAATAGAACCTCATAACTCATTGTAAATGCTTTTGGTTAGCCAAGTTTCCGATAAGACTATGTTAGAGAAAGCTTGGATAGTATTGTGAGGAGCCTTGGCTTCTCCACTACGCAAAGCTAGTACATCTCTTTAGAGGAGCAGGTGTTTGTGGCTATAACATTCTGCTGTCAGAACTAGTGTTTGGAAATGCATGTATTGTTTGACTGGAACTTACACTTCCTAATATAATAGATCCAACACATTTCATGCATATGTTGTATTGTATTCTATGATATTTGGTTTACTCTAATTGATATATGTATTTATTTTCTTACACATGCATGTATGGAATGTTCTGTGTATGTATGTATGAATCTTTCTGAAACGTGATCTTGGTTTAACCATCAATTTGGAGTGCTAGCTAGCTTTCCTTCCATGTTGTGATGCATATTTGCACGTGTTTTCCCTTCTTAACTCCATGCTATCACACGTTTCCAAGGGGCGCACTCATCTCAACCCTTGTGTGTTTGAACCTCTCATACACCTTCCTTGGCTTGGTTCAACTATCACACCCATGCTACCAACAGAGACATATTACTTGCCTCTATGCAAAATCATAGTCAAGGCATTACCATACAACCTACTGCTGGAACTCCTACACCAAATGGTCTGACGTCTAATTGGGGCTTCTTACTAGAGAGATCCTCTTACATGTTGGTGGGTCTAGCACCATCAAAAAATATCTATTCCTTAATTTTTTCTATTCTTTTCAGTACTCTTTGTGCTACGTGTACGTACCATTTGTTTCCATTTATGGAAGTTTATCCCACTTTTGGCATTTTTATGTATTTCTACTATTTATGGTGAATATTGTATTGATTCCTATTTTAATTTGATAATAATGGTTCATGATGAATGTTCGATGCACATTTTTAGAAGGATAGTATGTTATATGTTTGATTGCAATTTGTATTTGATGAGTAGTAATTAACAATGCTTTTAGTGACAAATGACCATATATGTATGGTTACGTTGAATATGATTGATATCCATTGAAAGAGAAACGATGTTCCTTCAACTCTTCCTTTTTCATATGTGATTTCCATATTAATAAGATATTCTTGCCAACCTGAAACCATTGTTTGACTTTTTATAGTATCATTTGTTAAGTGTTTTTCCAGGAAATGCAATGCATATTGGTTCCTTCCCATCAGTGCATTATAGAAGGATTGGATAGTGTAGAGCCTTAACTATATTTCATCAAATTCAAGTGTTATTAAATGACAAATTGCAATGAACATGTTATTGGGACATTTGAGCATAGTTACTCTTTCTTTATCCAATACATGAATTTGGATTTCATAAACAATGGATTGGTAATGTTTTTCAAGATATTTGGAAAGAGACCAAAGGTAATAATTAGATGCAAAGTTTCATATAGGAAATATTTTGTACAATAGAGGCTCAAAATGTCCATTAACAGGATTTGTATCATGAAACAAAATGTTTAGTGGAATTGTATGTAGATCATGATTAAAGAAGAAATACCTTGTTTTCATTATTACTGACCAATCTCTAATTGGTATGTTCAACGATTGGGATAGCCATCATATGCAAAATTTGTCTCCCCATTCTCCTCCTTCAGATTGGCAATTAATATTTCAAGAAGAGAATATTATTTTATGAAGATATGTGTCAACATCAATAATCCCATGAAGTTGATACAACATATCATGAGCTTTTGCATATTGTTATGATTCTTTTTTTCCTCTATGTCATTGCAACCAAGACAACTGAGGAAATGGTTTATTATTCCATTTTATAGTTCAATGTATGAGTAATGAAAGTGCAATAGAACTTTAAATGCATTGAACAAACAATCTCCAATAGTATATACAAATTGTTGCAGTCTGGAAAGATTGTTCTTATTGGAGATATCATCAATATTAGCATCTATGTGACATTGTTTTGTCGAATGGTACTTTTCAACATCCAAGATTTCAACCATTTTTGTATGTAATTATTCTCGAATTTCGTATTATGATTTGTTTGCTAATTTCTATGTACATTAGATTTGTTTTGCTAAAAAATGGGAGAGTGCTCAACTCTTTTTTGTTTTATCGAGGATATGTCTTTGATAATGTTTACTAGGATAAAATATTGATTGTAGTTTGATATTGTCTGTGATTTGGAATTTTGAAAAAAGGCACACAACTTTGCAATTGACTAGCTCTTATTTTGCACTTCTTTGTATGTTCAAAATATCACTGTAAAACAAAGCATATGTGACATTGATCATTATTTGTGAAGATATGAACTTCACATAGAAAATATGTACTAACTACTAATAATTGGCATTTTTGTACAATAGGAAGTACCAAAGGAACATTATATGTGTTTTGATTAGTAAAACATACTACACGTTAATTTTTGGCATAAAATACGTAATATTTTTTCTATATATATGATTTTAGAAGTCCTTTATGTAAATTTCCCCTTTACAATTTACCACATAATAAAATTAATCACATCACTTCTACATACTTCATCTTGATGCATTGCATATACATACTTCAGTTGCACGTAGGATGAGTCACTGATGATTAAGATGTTGACATACTTATAATGACAGTAGATGAAAACCATAGTGGTTTCAAAGGTAGCATTATTTGGATTGTTAATGGTATCATTTATAGTAGGTACGATGGAATTGTGTACAAGGACAATGTAGTAGTGGATTCAGTGCAAGTGGAGGTTTTCATTTATCTGCTCTGTGCAGATAACAACAATTAAAGGTAACTAATGTGGCTTTGTATCATAGTGTTCGTTAGGCATTGAAGGCATTATTGACAATGATAGAAATAAAAAATAATGTTCTACCTACATATGACTAAATAAGTTGCAAATAAAAACCATGTATCAAATGTAATTGCATTACTATAACATCATTGAATTTCCTATGCACCTTAATAAATGCACTAATTTAAGCAAAAGATATTTCACTAAACCAACTATCAATGAAATAGTTTTAGTTTCTCTAATCGTTCATCTTCGATTAAAGATTGTAAGTAGAGATAGAGAGGATAAATTACTATGGAATCTATAGGTCCATGCAATATCTATTGATTTTCGCATTATAATTTGTAAATTTTTTCTCTTAGATGAGGTTTGGTGAATCAACAAATTTATCATTTAAAACACACACATAAATGTGGTCCATGTTGTCCTTTGGCACTCCTTCAGTGTTCTTTGGATATGAGAAAATCTATTTTCCACAACAACACCTACATTTGCACCAATTTAAGCTGCATCTAATCCACATGCTATGACATTTGCATTTAAAGTATTCACCACTTGTTTTATTCTCTACTTTACCACCACAATATAGTGTATAATTATCAACCTATTCTTCTTCCATGAGTTATTGTAGTGATTTTGAGGATTACATGATAGCACATTCCACGATTCCAAATTATTCGTAGTAAGTGCCTAACATTGATTTTTAATAGATTCCACTCAAACTATCAGACGAGATCTCACTTCATTACACCATCAAGAAAAAGAAAAATTTAACTGTTTAAAGAATTCAACTCTTTAAAATATTTTGAGTATCAACTACAAAAATAAATATCAGAGTTATAAATGTAAACACTAACCTCATCGTATAAAATAGTTCAATTTTCGACAAATTAAAAATTTTATTTCCTATTGTATCCTTTGTCAATTGACCATAAAGTTAAAATGGACTTGGGCAGTTTAATTCTAGCTTACCATTCTTCAAATTCTCACATAGTTTTGATAGTATGTGTGCTCGTAGTTGAAAGTAATCACTACAAGCTTTCTGCTCTCTAAGCTCTCTCTAAACTCTCCAAAGAACACTGATATATTTGACTGTGCAAAGGGGCAAAGGGTGTGTTATTACATGTGGAGAAATATCACATATTTGGCAAAAATTTCAGTAGTGAATTAATTGTACATTATTATGAAATCCAAAATTCAACAACTCCACAAGTAGAGAAATTTGATTTTTTCTAGCACCTAGAAAATCTGGAGTCATCTCTCTCTCTCTCTCTCTCTCTCTCTCTCTCTCTCTCTATATTATATATATATATATATATATATATATAATATATATATATATGGGAAACCATGGGAATTTAGATTAAAATGTGGGATGTTACAAGATATGTCAATGTTTTCAATGACCGTGTATCTCCTATAATATTCCCAACAATGAATCTTGGTAACTATTAAATGTTATCCATGAAATAAATGTTTCATTCAATGCATTCAAATATCAATCCTCAAAACCAATTGAACTATATAGATGGTAGAGAAAATTGATTATACTTAATATCCTACTTAGTTTCATACCAATCCTATTAGTTACGGTCAATGTTGAGCTAAACACCATCTATTGTATCTCTAAATTGGCTAGAGTTTATCTACAAAATGATATTTCTAAGTGGGTATCATGATATATTCATGATATTTCAAATGTAAAATGGAATGTAAGTGGTGTCTGCTACCTTCATGAAATGCCACCATTAATTTATATGGATTTGTCATAGTTGAGGTGATAGTGATTATGTATGCTTTCTTGATGAAGATTTGATTGATATGTTAGTTGGAAAAGGTGACAATATTCATATTGAATTCATTCCTTCTGTGGAAAGTATGGAAGGAAAAATAATCTGTGTTGATTGCATTGTCAACACAACGTAATCGTTTTAGTCATTTTGGATGGAGGTGAAGTCTGAAAGTCTGGATCACCTAAATACAACCTGAATATTCTCGCATCCATAGTCAAGAAATTGGCCCACTTGGGAATGATGTCGGTTGGGTTAAGATATAGAAATGTGAGAATGAGTCATGCCACTATATTATGAAAATTTATGAAAATATCCCAGAACTAAATTTAATCAATCATAGGACATGAAAAAAGATAGATTAACTAAGTATAAACTTTTCAATTCATGTGTCTATTTACAGTCAACCCATGACTATACAAATTAGGAATCTTTTTGTCGTATAAGAATGTCTTAGTAGCACAACCATTTGAGAAAGCCTTTCATTAATAAAGAGGCTTATGTTCAAATCTTGCTGCAACATGTATGCCTTAACCAATACAGGAAACCATAACTTATTTCACAATCAAAATATAAAAAATTATAACAATATGACAATATTCTTAACTGGTGATATTCACCCCCACTTTAACCTATATATTATTAACTTGTAAATAGGCTTTGTTAAAACACTATGGACCAATACCATGGCTTACCAAATTATAACAATATGATAATATTCCTAACTGTGGATATTCACCCCCACTTTAACCTATATATTATTAACTTGTAAATATGCTTTCTTACAACACTATGGACCAATATCATTGCTTACCAATACAATATGAAAATATTCTTAACTGTGGATATTCACCCCCA
Source organism: Pinus taeda (assembly GCA_000404065.3). Taxonomy (NCBI): domain Eukaryota; kingdom Viridiplantae; phylum Streptophyta; class Pinopsida; order Pinales; family Pinaceae; genus Pinus; species Pinus taeda. The sequence continues at coordinate 156,349 of APFE031599229.1, read as the reverse complement.
CTTTAACCTATATATTATTCACTTGTAAATAGGCTTTCTTACAACACTATGGACCAATACCATGGCTTACCAATACCGCATGACCAAAAAATATCACTTATTTCATAATCAAAATATTTTATAACAATATGATAGGATTCTTTAACCATGGAGATTCACTCCCACATTGCCATTAATATTATGAACTTGTAAATAGGCTTTGTTACAATACCGTGGGCCAATAGCATGTCTTATCAATACCACATGCCCAAAAATCATAACTTATTTCACAATCAAAATATTCTATAACAACATGACAAAATTCATAGCCATGCATATTCACCCCCACTTTTTACCATGGATATTATTAACTTGTAAATAAGCTTTGTTAACCATGGGAAAATACCATGACTTATCAATACCACATGCCCAAAAACCATAACCTAATTCACAATCAAAATATTTTATAAATATTTAATTTAATTTAATTTTACAATGCCTTTTTAATTAAATCTAAAAGAAAAATGTTATAATTACTTTTGAGATATATATAAACCCTCAATCCTCAACACTACTAAAATTATTCTCATAAAAATTAAATCAAGGTTTTAATAAAATTAAAAATGAGAATAGTTTTATAAATAAAGATGTGAAATTTATGTAATATGAATAATATTGTTAATGAATAGCATAGATCCATATCAACTAAGGATCCAAGTGATCAGAGAAAGAAAAGTGAATAAAAGTAATAGAGGAAAGCTAATGCGTGATTCTTTTAAGTTTTTCATTTTTATTTTATTTGACATGATTGATCCAAACTATAGGTTTAATACATAAATTTCCTAATAATGTGATTAATCCAAAAAAGATCTATCTATTATTTAATAACCAGTTGAGTTTTTTTTAAAATTCAGATACTTTCTTAAACACAATACAAGGGATCAAGTTTAAGAGAGATGGGGGAGGAGGGAGATCGTGAAAGTGCTAGACAATGGAGAGAGAGAGAGAGAGAGAGAGAGAGAGAGAGAGAGAGAGAGGAAAATATTGGAAGTGCTCGAAGGTGGAGAGAGAGTGATGGCGAGGAGAGAGATGGATAGAGAGAAAGATGTAGTTGGAGTGGGATAGAGAGGGAGGGAAGAACAAAGAAATAGAGATGGAGGTGGAGAGAGAGAGAGGGAGTGACAAGCGAGAGATAGAGAGAGAGTGAGGGAGAGAGAAAGGAGGTCAAAGAGAGAAGAGAAGAGGAGAGAGACAGGGAGAGAAGGGGAAGAGAGAGAGAGAGGTTGACACAAATATGGTGGGGGGAGTGAGAAGGAGAGAGGGAGGGAGATACTAATGGAGTTGGAGCGAAGAGAGAGAGAGAGAGAGAGATAGATATGGAGAGACACTGCCTCTATTTTGGGGTGAGATAGAGAGAGGAAATAATAAAGAGACACATAGATAAAAATATACATATTATATAGTATTAGATAACCTACCTAGATCCATCTTAACCCCGAATCTATGTGCGGTGAGGGATCAAATCTCTTGAGGTGCAAACCTTTCCTCAGGTTTTGCAATGAAAAAAGAGGTCTACACCTCAAGAGATTTGATCCTTCTCTACACTTGATAGGTTTGGGTTTAAGATAGATCTAGAATAGTTATTTACTTCAATTCAAGGTAACCATAATAATATGGCATATAAGTAATTAGTTAATCTTAAAAATAAGAAATAGTTATTTTATTTATATATTTTTTTGTTTAAATATAATAAAAAAGAAAATGAATATATAATAATTTTTGTGTAAAATTATTATTTAGATGAATAGTATATAAAAAAAAATTTAGATGATTTAAAAATATACGAAATAAATGTATATGATCAAAGTTATAAATATATCAATTAGGAAGAGGAAGAGGTGAAATGAGGGCACTTGCAGAGTATCCACTCCCTGTAGTTTTGAGTCTTCTCGACATGAGTGGTATCAATTCATTTTTAGTAGGTAAAGGGTTGTAATCCTCGGGAGAGTTGGAAGATCACACGATATGTTATAGTCTAAGTTGAGTTATTGAATTACTCGAATTAATGGTGGGTTGTCTCTTGTACGATGTTAGGGGAAAGGGGGATAATTTATTGACGAAGCCAATAATTCTATAAAGAGATTATTCAATCTAGAAAATTAGGTATTGTAAAAAGTTTTAAAGATTTAAAAAGCTTTATTTAATCTAGAAAATTACATATTGTAAAAAGATCTTCATTCAATCTAGAAAATTACATCTTTATAAAAAAATTTAAAGATTTAAATATTTGAAAAGTGTAAATTATATTTGAAATGTTTAATGGAAAATAATGTAACATATTATAATTTAATAATTTCTGATAAATTATTTCACATACACATGATTTGATAGATGTTCTAAAAAAAAGTAGAAATAAATGTGTTTGATTTATATATACACATAAAGATGACTTGAAATATGTTCTAGAAGATGAATGAAGAAAGTTTGGGATTTTATATGTTGTGTAAAAATAATAGTGTTATGTATAATTTTCTTTTTCCTTGTTTTTGTTGTGAGGATTAGTGTGTTGAAATTGAAAATATTACAGTTTTGGCAAAAAAAAAAAACAGAACTAGAAAATATATGAATATCTCGGTATTTATGTGAATATTTTATTCACGTAAACACTATATATGTGTGTTTTTATTATCAATACAATTATAAATTTCTTTTAAAAATTTAATATTTATTTATAAGATCAATATGTTGATAAATATATGTAAATACTAAAAAATCATAATCAATCAATATATCATTGAAATTGCAATATGCATGATATCTTTTGGTTCAAAACATATAAACCCTCGATCCAAAAATTGTTTGTAACTCCACTGAAAACTAATAATATAAATCATCTCCAAATTTTGATATAGTGCCACTTTTTACTATAAGAGCCACGCATATGTTACGCAAATATAGGTGTCGATTCGGTGTTATTTGTTACACCAAGTCATCTGTAAGTTACCCAAATTCCACGACTTATTTCATGAGGTAACCTTTGAGCTTTGGCTTCTGGTATTGCTTGGAGCACCACTCTTGGGTGTGGCAATGTATCATCGATCATATTGAATTTGGATAGCTATCCAACATCCATTAGGTCGATAAATTGTTACCAATGATGCATGTAACTTCAACACATTCATTCAAGTCCCTTGAAATGTACGCAGATAATTTATATTGGGTATCTTTCACATTGTAATGGTTAATTTCACTACATGGTTTCAGATGTAGGAGAACTAATTGGGTTTGTTTCATCCCTGCATAGGAAGGAGAACCTGATTGTGCAAACAATTGGGAAGCAATAGAAAATCAAGTACTGAAATCGTGGGTTGTTTTATATGTATGTTATCCTCCAACCATCATAGCTAAATCAATGTTAACTTCATCAGTTGCACTAGTAGTCACAATTTGCATTGTAAGTTCAATAGTGGGATGGATTGTCGAGGGTGAATTAAGAAAAACAATTCCTACTAGTTTCGAATCCTAATTGAATCTCATCATAACTATGTTGGAAATTGTATTCATCCTTATAGGATGGGAAGTCATAGGATGGACATTGATGTAGAAAATCATGTAGATTCACAAGCTAATGCAATTTTATAAAGCAGGAGAAAAGAATCTACTTCTACTCTTTACAACGAAAGGCCATAAACATTGATCAAAGAATAATAAATAGAGGAAGAGAAACAAAGGCACATAACATAATAAATATCCGAGGATAGCCACAGCTCAAAACCCCACTATCCATCTTTTATTAATCCAAAAAATAAAGATGACATTACAATGTGTGTTCTCTCTCGAACAATCCCAGCACATAACATAATAAATATCTGAGGAAAGCCACGGCTCAAAACCCCACTATCCATTTTTTATTAATCCAAAAAATAAATATGACATTGCAATGCATGTTCTCTCTCGAACAATTTCAATCTCCAACTCATAAGAAAGCTCAAGGCCAAAGCTTAGCCTCTTGACAAGCTCTCCAAGTCTCTATTCCAATGCATAATTCCTATGGAGGATAGCTTGCATTTAACGGGAAATAAAGCCTCTAAAAATTGTGCAATCCCTTAAGGATCAGTTCTTGAATGCACACAATATTAGTGGAACTCAGAAAAATATAAAACAAATAGTACATTGTCCGTGCACTCTAGTCTTAACTGGGTCTTTCTCATAATCGACATGCATGTTTTTATGATGAGTAAATATCCAGTTAACTAGAGTAGCACTATTAGAGTTCATTAGTGACACCATTGACTGTTAACTCACAATTAGTTCTTTGAATCAGTTTGAGAACTAATTTAACTAAAATGACTCATGAAACTAGGTCTTCTATTTTACAACTCACAATTAACTCACACTAGCCTCCTACAAAGTAGGGAGAACATACACATGACTTCCAAAATACTTCCAACTCAAAATTCCTAGGTTAAGTAAGTTTAATAAACTTAATTTTGCTATTTTAAATTACTATGAGAATAGAATTCGAAGTTAATTTCCAATTTAATTCAAGGAAAAAATAAATTGGACTCTCTTGTATCCATTTCTCAACACTCCTCTCAACAAGAAATGGATTATTAGCTACCTCGATATTTTCTCTCTGGAACTCGAATTTATATATTGACAATGCCTTTGTCTAGATGTTAGCACATTGCTCCTTCATGGGAATGTAATATAACAACATGATATGCATCAATGCACAATCCCTGAGATGATGATACTAGATATCAATATCCTTAGACCGATCATGAAAGATCAGATTTTCAGAGAGTTTAATAGAACTCTGACTATCAAAATAAATCATTATGAGATCCATCTTCTGACCAAACAAACCAACCAGGATCTTCCTCATCTAGATAGCCTCACATGTTGCCTAACTTGCAGCCATGTACTCTGGCTCTGCCAAACTAAGTACAATTGATCTTTGTTTCCTGCTGTACCAAGAAACTTCCATTGACCTAATACTAAAGATCCCTCCCGATGTGCTCTTCCTGTGGGATGGACTCGTTGCCCAATATGAATTGGTGAAGCCTTGAAGCTTCATGCCGTCTATCTATCTGTACCATAACCCAAACTTAGTAGTGCCTCTGAGGTATCTCAATACATTATTTTCGTCCTTCCAATATAGCTTGGTAGGTCTAACTATCGCTTGATTAATTTGGTTAACTTCATAGAACATATCTAGTCGTGTGTTCACCAAGTAGATGAGTGAACCCACAAGCTATCTATAAACAATAGCTTCCACTACTTCCGCTAAAGTACCATCCTCCTTCCTCCAGTTACTAGCTAAAGGAGTCTCCATGGGTTTATTACTCTCCATGCAGAATCTCCTGAGTATCTCATTGCATACTTTCCCTCATATACAAACAAATCCCCATCTCCATGCCATACCTCCATGCCGAGAAAGTAATGCATGAGCCCCATGTCCTTCATCTAAAACTCTCTTGCAAGCTCCTCCTTGCAAGAGTTCATGAGCTTTTCATCACCTATCAGTATAAGATCATCTACATAAAGTACAATGATCAACAACTTACCTTCCGCCACTATGTGATATAGGTTCGCATCCGCTTCACTCTTCATGAAGCCTAACCAAGTGAAGTAGTTATCTATCCCGGTGTGCCAAGCATGGGGTGCTTGCCTCAACCCATACAATGCTCTCTTGAGTTGGCACACATGTGACTCATGGTCCAAGGTTTCAAAACATTCGATCTTCTCGATGTACACCTCTTCCCCAGTCATGCAATTAAGGAAGGCAGTCTTTACATCCATATGATGTATCTTCCAACCCATCTGTGCTAATAGTGCCAAAATAGATTTGATTGACAAGTACCTTGCAACAGGAGAAAAGGTATCATCATAGTTAATCCCCTTTACCTATGAAAAGCCATGGGAAACAAATCTGGTCTTATGCTTCTCCACACTACCATCTGCAACTTGCTTTACCTTATAAAGCCAACAGGAGCTCACAACTGACTTGTCCTCTAGTCTTGGGACTAGATCCCAAATAGTATTTTGACTTATGGAGTCAAACTCCTCCACCATTTCATCAACCCAAACTGGTTGTGGCACTGATTCCTGAAAGGAAAATGGCTCTATCACAACACATGCACCCATAAGTGCCATGTATCTAGTGTACCTCTCTGGTGACCTCCTCTGTCTGTGCTAAGAAGAGGGTTCTCGCACATTCTCTCGTGCATCATTCAACAATCTGTCAATCTCTCTAGTGCACTTTCTTACCTATCTCGAAGACTTTGCCTCAGTGGATGTCTCCACTCTCTGAACCTCTGCATGTGGATGCTCAACATCAATCTGAGACCCCTTAAACTTAGGAGCTAAAAGTTCCTCATCCACATGTAGCTCAAGCTCGATCTCAAGGGATACTCACATGGCCTTCTCCTAATCAAACCTGATATCCTTGTGAATCACTATCATCCGATTGGTCGACATGTACACCTGATAGTTTTGTGGTGTATTAGTGTACCACACAAAGATCCCCAACTCTATTGTTGGCTCAAGATTTTTCAATGCATCTTTGGTCACATGTCAATAAACTGATGACCCAAAAATCCTGAAGTGACCAGCATGTGGCCTGTTACCGGAATAAGCCTCCTCTTTTTTCTTCATCTCAAATATTCGATGTGGGCTACGGTTCTAAACATAAACCATTGTTTTGCATGCCTCAACCCACAAGTGTAGTGGCAAGCCTTGATCATGCAACATCACCCTTACTTCCCATACTATGCTCCTATTCTTCCTCTCAACAACCCCATTTTGTTGAGGGTTATGAGTTTTCGTCAACTCTCCTTTGATCCCTTCCGCTTTATAGAATTTCTTAAACTCATTGGAGACATACTCACCACCATTATCACTCCATAGATATTTAACCTTCTTGTGAGACACTTTCTCTACCAATGATTTGAACTCACAAAACTTTGTAAAAGTTTGATCGTTTTCCTGCATAAAAAATACTCAGCATTTATGAGAATAGTCATTTTTATCGGGAATAGTGTCCACTTGGAGCTCCTATTGCCACTAAGATTGGTAGCTATCTTAGAAACAAACAAGTTAAAACTACTTCCATTTTCCTTTATGCGAAACAGATAAGAGGGGAACAAAGGACACCAACCTTAGTCTTGCACTTGGTTCCTTGTCTGGTTCCTCTCCTTTCTAATAGAGATTTGCCGCTTCTTCTTCGTCTACCTAGCTTCAAAGAGCACCTATGGAATCAAAGCAGCATAATACTATCGAAGGACAAGGATCTACAGCCATAAACAATACAGAACCAGATATGTATTGACCACACAAATGCATAAACAATCAATCATGCAAGAATGTGGAGGAAAACTTGAATAGCTTTATTAATATCAAGAATAGCAAAGAGGATTACAGCCAATAGTTCTAACCCAACATCATCCTCCAGCAAGAAAGCCCTTCTTCCCCTGATTTAAAGCTTAGATCACCCAACACTATGATGTTACACCAGGAAACCAACAACATTTCTCTACAAGATACAAGATTCCAACCTCTGAATCTCTGTGATGAGGGATCCATATATAGATGACCGTAGGGGGGTGAGACAGCTTCTGGGTTTTTTATTAGTGTCCTCTCTCTGATAGTTCTTGATTCCACTTGGAGATTGATGATCTCTTACTCATCCCTGGGTGAATTCAGAGAGGCAGGTGTTAGAGGAAAGGTTTCTGGAAGATTCTATGATCCTCCACCTCACAAACTATCTTTTCCATTTGTCCATTCTCGCCCATCGCACCCTACAGAAGGGCTTTCTAGTATCCATCACACCCTTTACACTAAGTAGGTGATATGCATCACACCCTCTGCACTGGGCATTCTGTATGGTCCAGTTTTGACCAGTTCTGAGCAGTTTTCTGTGGAGAACTTCTGGGAGATGATGTAATCAGCTGACCTTGTTCCTCTAGGGAGTGAAGCAACACTTTTAGGGACTTAGGAGCCCCTAGTTTATGGACATTTATGATTGGGGTTGCAGTGCCCAAAAATGTCTATAATAGTTGCCCCCTAAAGCATGAGGTCGTTAATCTTTTGATGTCAGGTGAAATGCTTTATCATGAGGAACCGAAGTTTTTTCGCGCTGGGAGGCGACCTATAATAAGATACAATACAATACATTATCTTCATAATACTTTTCATGATCTAGCTGAGGTGGGCATTCCCATGCTTAGCTTTATAAATTCATTTTCATGTACATAAGGCAGACAATCATTTGTGTAGCAGACTAATGATTCAGATGGAGTCATCATCCTTTGATTTGGATGATCATCTGTTTGGCAATGATGGACATTTGATGTTTTTATATTCCTAAATATATCGCAGCCCGGATGGATGAAACTAGATTCGGGGTATTCAAAACTCATTCAATCTTCACTTGGAGTACAAGTCAATTCGTGAAAGATGTTCTGGAGTCGAACATGGAAAGACATCGCCAGATTACCAGCCAATTATGTAAGCTATTAACAGGCATGAGAGGAATCACCAATAATGACAATGATCCTCAAGGTACTACAGTACAATTCACGTGGTGTGAAAAAGGGACTTGGTGTCGAACACCACATAAACTCTCTCGATTGAAGGCCATTGATGAAAACCTATCGCCGAAAGTGAGAAACTTGCCATTGAGGCATGCAAGCTTCAAAGTACTGAAAGGGGTTGTTCCTAGGCCGACTTCTTGGATAATGAGTTGATGTCGACAAGAAGTGACCCATCGTAGGAGGGCCTTAATGAATCCCACATCTACGACATGGAATGGAGCAAATGATTTTGGAGGTGAAAACGATCTGATGATACAGCGTTCAAGGTGGTGGCCATGAATGAATGGAGCGTGAATGTATTGCAGTGGATGAGACACAAGTGAATACTCTGAGCGACTTCTCTTGAACATATCGGTGACACTGACAATGGATTGGTAGCGTTAACCCCAAATATGGATGGTGCGACGGACCAATGGTGATATGACCGGTGAATGGAATAACCCAACCCAACTCGGATGAAGTGAAAGTGTCATGTTTAAGAGCGACTTGCTACCAATGAAGTTTATTCAAGTTTTCTTCCCAATTTTCTCTAGTCATTGCTGATCGGTACCTCTTTATTTTTATCAAGCTTGAGGAGGATAACATATGCTTGTTCTATAATCTGCCGTTTGAGCGAACATTTCGCTATGTTTTAACGAGCCTAGTGACAATGAAACTCATTCTCATCCATTTGGACAAGTTTCTTGCTATTGGTTTTAACGAGTTTAACGAAAATGACAACTTGGTCCTTTTTCATTTTTAGAGAGTCTGAGAAAGGACGAAAAGGAAACTCCAATGATTCTTTTTCGTCATATAATCCCTAAAGTCCAAAAAAGCGTAAAATAATACGAAAGGAATGAATTTTCAATAGTTTTAACGAGCCAAACAAGACAAGCGCTCGATCATTTTGTGTAATAATCCCTCAGGTCCAAAAAAGATTAAAATCTAGGGGAGGGATAGCACTTCCAATGACTTTAACGAGCCAGAGAGGCCAATCTCTCGGCAATATTTTCATATTTTACGAGTCGTGTGAAAAGAGCTTAAAGGAGACTCTTTTTTTGAGGAATGAGTGATAATTTCGGGTAGCAACTGATTGTAGGTAAGGTTTGGAATTTTCCAATCACCGAAGTGTCATAAGGATGACTAGCAAGATCACTCATCACAGCTATTCCTCAAAAGGGTAAACAATCAAATGGAGGCATATGATCGGCTAAAAGGTGGAGGTGATGATGAGAACATGACGAAGGCTTAAAAGCTGATGATAATGCATTCATAGGTTATTTACCGGAAATTGGATCATCTTTTAATGAGCTTAAACTCTCAGGGAAACATTTGCTCATTGCTTATGTTTAATTTTTAATGAGCTTGAACTCCACGTAAAAATTGCTCATGCCAGTCATATAATAAGGATGTCTCATCTATAGATGCCATTTTTTATGGATCTTGCACCTTTCAAATCTTTGCCCCAAATCCTTTCTTTATGCAAGTTAGGAAACGACCAATCCTACGAGTTTAAAGGGTTCGAGAATCTACAAACTATGAAAATAAATGGTCTCTCTTCTCTTGCATGAAAAAAGGTTTGCATGCTCATGGGTATAGCGACGTAGAGTTTCCAGGTTACCCTTCAATTTGCAGACAAAAGGTTTGTTCTGTCGGGAAAGGCCTACCTTTTCCAGGTTACCCTTCAATTTGCAGACAAAATATTTGTTCTATCAGGAAAGGCCTACCTTTTAATGGAGGTATCTTATCCGGTCTAATCCCATTTTCCTATACGGATGGGTATCGAACTAGTCATATTTCCTTCACCGAAACCTACCCTATACCCAGAGTTTTTCTGCCGAAGAAGACCAGGGTGCATGCCCCTTGGGTTTAAGTCATGTCCTCTCGAATCACTCGCGCTCTTCAGGTGGACGAACTGAAGATTGATGAGGCATTCCTTGCATGATAAGACCATTTAGGGATGGTATTTGACTATTTGCCATGTTTGAGCCAGGGAACAAAAGCTGGTCTATGAGCTGGACCACTCTGCCTTCATGCGGAAAACACATTACTCAAAAGAGTGAGGAGACTATGGCTCCCATGCAATAAATATAGTCACACCCAAGGAGTAGATTGTAATCTAAAGGCCCTTGGACTACCATTACATTGATATAAATGGTTTTCCTTCTCAAAGTAATAGGCACATTTGGAAGGATCCCTAATGGTCGACTAGTTCCTTTGTCAAAGCCTGTCAGATTTCTCATCTTAGGCAAAAGTGATGGCGAACCAAGCGCTTTCCAGGAAGTCGAGGAAAGGATGCTCACAGAAGCCCCTTCATCTATGATGGTACCGGCTAGTGTACCATTCCGAATCATTGTACAAGCTTATTGGGAATAGTGTCCACTCAGAGCTGCTATTCCCACTAAGACTTTTAGCTATCTTAGAAACAAACAAGTTAAAACTACTTTCGTTTTCCTTTATGAGAAATAGATAAGAGGGGAACAAAGGACACCAACCTCAGTCTTGCGCTTGGTTCCCTGCCTAGTTCCTCTCCTTTATGATAGATCTTTGTCGCTTCTTCTTTGTCTACCCAGCTTCAAAGAGCACCTGTGGAATCAAAGTAGCATAATACTATCGAAGAACAAGGATTTACAACCATAAATAATACAGGACCAGATATGTATTGACCACACAAATGCATAAACAATCAATCATACAAGAATGTGGAGGAAAACTTGAATAACTTTATTAATATCAAGAATAGCAAAGAGGATTACAACCGATAGTTCTAACCCAGCATCATCCTCTAACAAGAAAGCCCTTCTTCACCTCATGTAAAGCTTAGATCACCCAACACTATGTTGTTACACCAGGAAACTAGCACCACTTCTCTACAAGATACAAGATTCCAACCTCTGGATCTCTGTGATGAGGGATCCATATATAGATGATTGTAGGGGGTGAGTTAGCTTCTGGGTTTTTTATTAGTGTCCTCTCTCTGATAGTTCTTGATTCCACTTGGAGATTAATGATCTCTTACTCATCCCTGGGCGAATTCAGAGAGGCAAGTGTTAGAGGTGAAGTTTCTGGAAGATTCTATAATCCTCCACCTCGCAAATTGTCTTTTCCATTTGTCCATTCTCGCCCACTGCACCCTACAGAAGGGCTTTCCAGTATGCATCACACCCTTTACACTGAGTAGGTGATATGCATCGCACCCTCTGCACTAGGCATTATGTATGGTCCAGTTTTGACCAGTTCTGAGCAGTTTTCTATGGAGAACTTCTGGGAGATGATGTAATTAGCTGACCTTATTCCTTTAGGGAGTGAAGCAACACTTTTAGGGACTTAGGAGCCCTTATTTTATGGACATTTATGATTGGGGTTGTAGTGCCCAAAAATGTCTATAACAATCATCAACAAATATAACATAATACTTGTGTTTGGCCATTGATGTTGTCGAGAATGGTCCACATAAATCTACATGGACTCTCTCTAGAATAGACTCTGGTCAAATGTCTCTTCCTCCAAAGGAAGACTTGGTGTATTTTCCAGAAGTACAACCCTTTCATGTATCAACTTGCTAAAGGGTACCTTTGGGAAGACATGTAGATATTTGTTGCGATATCTTCAAAGCCCCATGATGCAAATGGCCCAGTCACCTATGCCACGACTCACCAACATCTCGGCTCAAGATCTTTTTCCGCTTTTGAACTCAAAAAAACACAATCCTCTACCTTTATCTTATAGAGATTATGAACTTGAATCCCTATCTTCTTTACTTGACCCATGGCTATGTGTCAAAGGAATGCCTTTCCTTTATAAAATATCATGTCATAGCATCTATCCCCAAGCATGGAAATTGATACTAAGTTCTTCGTGAGTCTAGGTACATGAATAACACTCTTCAAGGTGAGTGGAGCTACATGCTCCCACTAAAAATTAATAGTGCCCACACCAGTAACACTGTACTTACCGACATCACCCATATCGATATGAATCTTGAGATATTTCTCCTCCAGATCACTGAATAACTCTTTGTTGCCAGTCATGCGGAAAGAAGGTCCACTATCTAAGTACCAAAGACTTCCCATCATTGAAGACACCATGCATGCAATGAGGGAAAAGTCCAATTCGAATTGGGATGCCAAAGCCTCATCCACCGTTCCTCTTGAGGACTTCTCCTTGGACTTCTTCAATGGACAATTTGTAGCAAAGTGTCCCATCTTCTTGCAATGAAAGGAATTAACCTTCGTAATGTCATTGTTCTTACCTCCATAATAAGGATCTGATTTGGAACGATAAATTTTACTTTTCCCCTTCCTCGCCTTAATTGCTAAGGCACAGTTCTCTTCATCATCATTCTTTGATGAAGAGCCATCCCTAGTGTTCTTCCTTATCTCATATTGCATCAAATCCGACCATAGTCATCTGGCAGATTCTCCTGACCATTGAAAGAGTTTTGATAACTATGCCAACTCTTTGGGAGTCCAAGAAGAGAAAGGCTCACCATATCCTCCTCGACAACCATGATTCCAACACTTCCAAGTTCATCCCGACATTGACTAAACTTGGTCAAGTACTTTGGAATCGTCTCACCTTTCTCCATGTTGATTTTACAAAGTTTATCCTTTAGTGCCAACTTCATTTTGATCACTTCTATTCTAGTACAAGTTCGTCAATGTTTTCCACATAGCATGTGTTCTGGCCTTTCAATGGAGACTCGAGACAATATGATCTCAAACTCCATCAAGGATTATCCTCCTTACCTTTTCCACACACTTTTTCCACTCAGCCAAGTTGTGTGCATCAATAGTTGTTGGCTTCGGAATTGTTGGTTCAACAAATTCCTTCAAGTCATTGTCGTATAGTACAGCCTCCATCCTGTCTGTCTAGGCTATGAAATTCGAGCTTCCTTCCAAGGCATACTCAATACTTAACCCATGGAACGCCATTTGCTAATCCCGAAGTATGTATTGCAAATTCGACTTTCACCTCTAACCCAGAAACTCAAAACTTCAAAATCTCCTCTAGAGAGATGATTTTAAATCAGCGATATCTCCCTCATCCGTACTCTAATTCGTCTGATTTTTTTTGAATTTCGGTATATTTTCCCAAGGAATCCCGATCAGTAATTTTTTTTGAAAATTTTGCACAAAAATTCCCATATCTTCTCTGCAAACTCTCGACCCAAAAAACAATATTTCTCTGGTAGCATGTAGAAAATCCTGTATATTAACAAGCTAATGCAAGTTGCTAAAGAAAGAGACAAGAATCTACTTCTACTCTTTACAGTGGAAGCCCATAAACATTGAGAAACCAATAATCAATAGAGGATTAGAATCAGAGGCACATAACACAATAAATATATGGGGAATGAAAAAACTCAAAATCCCACTATCGTTTTTGTATTGATCCAGAAAATCAAGATGAAATTACAATGCTTGTTCTCTCTAGAAAAATCCCAGCACTCAGCAAATTCAATCTCCAACTCATAAGCAAGCTCAAAGTCAAATATTAACCTCTTCACAAGCTCTCCAAGTCTCTATTCCAATGAGTAATATTAATGGAAGATAGCTTGTATTTAAAGGGAAATGAAGCCTCTAGAAATTGCACAATCCCTTAAGGATCAGTTCCTAAATGCATGCACTATCAGTGCAACTCAGAAAAATCTAAAACAAATAGTACAGTGTCCCTGCACTCTAGTCTAAACTAGGTCTTTCTCAAAATCAACATGCATGAATTTTTGATGAGTAAATATTATGTTAACTAGAGTAGCATTGGTGGAGTTCATTAGTGACACCACTGAATGTTAACTCACTATTAGTTCTCTCAATCAATGTGAGAACTAATTTGACTGAACTGAATCATGAAAATTAGTCTTTTATTTTACAACTCACAATTAACTCACACTCGACTCCTACAAAGTAGGGAGACCATCCACATGACTTCCAAAAGACTTCCAAATCAAAATTTCTAAGTTAAGTAAGTTTAATAAACTTAATTAACTATTTTAAGTTGCTATGAGAATAGAATTCGAATTTAATTTCCAGTTTAATTCAAGGATAAATTAAACTTGACTCTCTTGTTTCGATTTCTCAACAATTGATTGCCTTTGCATGCTATCATGAAAGATGGAAGAAGATAGGTTGGCGTGAATGGTATAACTAGTATTTGGTAGAGTATTTTTGGGTGGGACACATTTAGGAAGAATTAAGAAAAGAAGAAACAAAAACCAAAGGATGGAGAACTTTTGGGCAAAGCCCACAGAAGCGAGAGAATATCAGAGGAAGCTAAAGGAGCATAAAAACTTCCTTGACAACAGTATACCCATGATACTAAGGATAAAGAAAACAATTAGATGTGTCCTCATCTTATAGTTTATTGTGGTCTTCTTTAGCAAAGTATCTTGTTTCCTCATAGAGGTTACCTTCTATAATGGGGTTATCTACAAAACAACCACAATGTTATTAAAAGGTCACAATACAAATGTATAGGAAGAATTTGAAAAGTACAAAGAAATTTTGGAGACATTCGGGATGTTGGGGAAGACCCTATGAGCGTGTTTGCAACAAGTTGAAAGGCCATCAAGAATGCACATAAAAGTTTTGAAGATGGTTACAATGAAAGGAAAGGAGAATGCAAATCACTGGTTAGATTTCTAAAAGATAAGACGTTGTCGCGACCACCACTCGTAGGTGAGATGCCATCACCACTATGCATGGGCACATGTAGTTTTTTTTTTCCATGATGAGCAATAGCAGAACATGTTCCCAAGGAACACATCGAACCCTTCTTCCCATTGAAACTCTTGTGCAAGACAGGGGATTAGTTAAAACAGGAGCGAAGATTCATTGTCATGGAAGCTAATGGTAATCACAATGATCCATCTAATCACCTCTTTGTGCCCAAGCATACCATGAGGCATGGAAACAGATGGATATGGTTGGCAGGTGGGAACAAGACTCCGATAGTTTGTTGCGGAAAGGAGTAGATAGAGAATTCGATAAATTAGGGATCGAGTTTGACAAAATAATAATGAACATTATCAAAGTATTATATCAATTTGTTGGATTCCTCAAGAGATTATCGATCTTGCAAAAATGGAAAAAGAAGAGATGAAAAATGTAAGTGCAAAGGAAGGTAATGGAAGGTAGTCCTCTCCTATGGATTGGGAGGAGCTAGTGGCAATGATCGCATTTTTACAAATTATATAGCAGTAGCGAGTATTACTCAGTGGATAACTATAGAAAATGGGAACAAGATTTGGATGAAAAGAAAGAAAAGAAATTTCTCATTGCAATTTACATAGAGGGTAAATCTAAAGGATGCTGGAAGAATTAGGATTCCAGGTAGATTATTTTATAGTTTTTTCCCATGCTCGCAACATGAAAAGCAACAAAAATAGGAATACAAACAATTTAACGACACATAATTTTAAAAGCGAGAACCAAGGCCAAAAAGAAATGTTTATAAAGTTTAGAAATATTAAAGTAGACGATAAGAATTATCTTAGTTGATACAACTAATTAGTTGATTTTTTCTAGAAAAGTAGAGCCAACAGACTTGTGGTGCACTTGAACAATTCGATCCTCATGCTCAATTCACTCGCCGAAGTTCACTTGCAAAGTGGAGAGTAGAAAATAATAACTTCTAGGGTGGCGAGCAGAAAATGAAAGAGATTTGCAGAAAATAACAGAGGTTTGCTTCCGATTATGATACACAAAACAATTTTATTTCATTTAATCGTGTCTTTAATTTGGCTCATTTCCATATGCTTTGGATTAATTATTTTCAATATAAATATTTCTACATGAAGATACCAACTAGATCGACCAAATTTCCTTTGTACAGTTAGCTTCATTTCGTATTTTTATTATTTATTAAATTGCAGGAAGTCCTCTCCAATTTAAATTTTTTAACGCTACCTATCTAAAGAAACCAAAACTAAATGAAACTAAATCTAAGCTATCCTACCTAACCCCACCCAAACACAAATAAAATATAATAAGAGGTAAATATTTGAGTTGGTGTGCATATTGTATGCAGATCCGACAGTTGGAGCAGAACGATGGACGCAAGGAGGATATGGACACGAGAAGGAAGATGAAGGCTTAAGATAAATCATGAAAGGTTGGACAACGATGGTGGGAAGGGATGAACAACGATGAGGGTCACGAGAAGATGAGAGAATATAGGCAGAAGAATGGAGAAATGCGAGATGAGGGATCGATACAGTTGTGCGTAGAGGACAAGCAACAGAGGGAGTTGTAGGAGTAGAGCGGTATGGAGGAGAATAGATGCGGGATGCAAGGGGAAGCATTGTACAATGAATGGATGCCAGAGATTTGATTGAGGGTTTAATAGCGAGAGGGGTAAGGAGGGTTGTGAATACAACGATGGCTGTAGGAAAAGGAGCAGTCGAGGGTTTGATTTGAGTTGGAACGTCAACGTAAAGGTTGGACAACAAATGGGCTAGATTGAATGAGGGTGAGTGATGAAAATCGTAGGAGGAGACTACAAAATCGAGCAACAGGAAGGAGGACTTGAAACTCCCAGAAAACCCCAGGATCTAGACAACATGAACAAATCAAAATTTTATGCTAGAAATACGACCTCAAGCAGCAGACAGGTGGCCTAGAAACACCTTAAAAACTTTCCAGAAATATTAATTAAAATTTTAAATCCTTCTGCTTCAGATTTCTTAATGAAACCCTCATGAAATTTCTAGATCTAAAAATAAATAAATTTAAACCCTTGGACTGCAAAATCTAGATATGATCCTTGCAAAAATGATGTTGATGAACTCTAGATATCTAGATCTTACCCTCCAGGGCCTAGATCTGGACTCTGCACATTTTTCTTCTTCAAACCTATACCTACAAGAAACAGGAAAACACCCAAATGATATCTACAATGACCAAAAAAAACTAAAACCCCCCCCAAAAAACCCAAGTGAGAATACTGAAAATAATTACAGATCTATGTACATAAATTGCAATTCTCTTAGATCTAGGGAGTGCGAGTCCAACTCCACTTCAAGATTTGATAATATGAGGCTCTCAACAGGTAGATCTGTCGATTTAGCACATAAAAAAATAAATTTTCAAATTTTAAAGGAGGTACTCAACTCAAAACCCTATATGCATCACCCATAAAAAAGTATCTTATGATAAGCCTAGAATCAAATCAAGTTAGGCTTTACAGAAAACACAGATCGGGAGTTGGCTAGTTCAACCGAAAACTTCCCCGAATGCCTGATGATCTAAAAAATCAAGGCTTTCCTACAAAACTCAATTCAACCATCAACATAGAGCGATAAAACAATAATAAAAGTAAGATAAATAGAGATACGAGCTATTATATTCAAAACTTAAATTATCATTCAAACCCTAGCAACTGAGAAAGATACCTGTACTCAAATCGCTCTTCAGAAGCTATTATTAATGGGAAAAAGAAATTACTCATGAAAACAATACATCTTACAATATTTCCATGAAGAGTAACACTGATGAAATTTAACCCCAAAGTATTTCTTTGTTACTCGTAAAAAGATTACAAGAGAGCTTTTCGCTTAGTACATGATCCAGAGATTGGAAGAACTAACTGACAAATGACCTCCTATTTAAAGAGAAATCCTCCAATGACTAGTTTGAGTGATCCTCATCAAAGAAATCTTGATCATTGATAAGGATTAAAATCTTTTAATCTCATCTGTCAAAAATTTAAATTATTGAGGAAATTCGATGTTTTCAATTAAATGCATTTTAATTAATTCAAAAATTAAAATTTTGAATTAATTTCCTCAAAATTTTGACTTGGAATTAACCCTAGGAACCAAAGGCTTAAAATTTAGCAAAATAATTAATTTACCTTAGCCCTTGGATCTCTCAAAATTTAATTTTTTAAGGACCAACAAATTTTGTGTTCAAAGAATTTAAATTTACTTAGGACCTAGAGTTAATCAAATTTATGGCTTAGGATTTTAATTAATTTTGGCCAGAAAGTTTAATTAATTAACCTATTAGGGGATAAATTATTTTGCTAACCCTCAAGACATTTTACATCATGCTTTTTACAATTTTTACATCTCGAGTTGAAAAACCCATTTGCAAAAGACCCTCACAGACTACCCCATTCTGCGACACAAATATAATCTAGCAAATTAAGCAATTTGTAATAAAATAACCTAACCAAATAGTTAGGATTATTCCCAAATAAATTTTACATAGACTCAATCCAGAACACTAGGATTCCCCTAAGATCCTAGTGGCAAAATCCATTCCGGCTTTGGGGTAAGGCTGAAGGAAAATTCTGTCGACCATCCAAGAATGGATGAGTGAGACAAAAAACCTCCTGGAATATAGTTCATCACTAGAAAAGTAGGTTTACCTAGGTAATTACATACACGACATGAATCTACTAAGAATATTTACATTATACACATGCAAACTGGGTTTACATTATAAGATGATCCTCAGGCCGATGATGATAGCTGGCTGGCAGGGACACATCGATCAAGTGCTATCCCTTTTGTGAAAAAGGGGGTGTAATGCTATGGGTTGTTGACACGTAGTGGTCAACAATAGTTACTATACCACTTGAAAAGAAAATCCTTAATGTTTTCATGTATTTTGATGGGACAAAAAACAAAAGTATTGTGACACAAGAACCAATACTCAAAAATTTTAGTTGTCACAGGAGAACTGACCATCAAAAAATATATGTTGCAATCAAATTTATTACACTTTGCAAAAGAGAACATGATGACACAAAGTTTGAAGACAATCCATGCAAGCCAAAGCTCATAAAAAAAATCAAAGCATTACCAAAAGGAGCAAGTTATGGATAAATGAATCAATAAAATAGATGCATGAGGACATGCAACAACTTTAGTTGGGGGGTATATTGAGTCCCAAAATTGTCTTCCATTTTCATCCATATTTCTATCATTTCATGTCCATTTAACCTTCATCTCATGACTATCTATCCCTAAAAACCTTACGTCAAGTGATCATCTTCACAAACATATGGGTAAGAATCCTGATTTTCCAAGGTCATTTATTTTATGCATTATAAGTGAATTAATCATTAAAAACTAGGAAATTAACATAGTTTCATATACCTATATATGTGTTATACATTTTGTGACATGTGTAGGCTTATTTGGGAGTTCTAAAAGTTTCTTACTTGTCCCCGCAAGTACAAATTCGGATTTCAACTCAAGAGTTGTACCATATTCCAAGTGGAAAGATAATGGATTTCTTTATGCGTCGTAGGATTTGTATCGGATATTTAGGGATAAGCTGATACAAGTATGGATCTATTAGATATTTAAGGTTCCTACATTTATTGAGCAGATAACCCTAACTCATGTATAATAAATAAGAGGTGAATCCTTCAAAGGAAGCCAACAATGATCAGTTATTCATTAGCATCAGATTTATGATTGGTCATTCAACATGAATAATATCATTTTCTCCAAAATGATGAGTTATGAGTGTGGTTTGATTCTTAAAGTGTGACAGTTGTTCATGTGTGCTCATTAAGGAAAACAAGGATCCCCATCAACCAAAATCTACATACAATGATAACATAGTTTAGTTTTTATTATTTCCTTTCTGCAAGTATGATTTATTTTCTGCAAGTATGATTTACTTTTCTCAAGTATGATTTGATTTCCTAGATTTGATTTGATTTCCATTGAACTGCTTGCTTACTAGTTATCCTAGTTCTCTTGCTTGACAACTAAATCACTAGTTGTTATTTACTACTTGCTCACAACTTGTTATTTACTCCTTTCTCACAAGTTTGATTCTTATAGTTTTTCATAGATTAGTTTGTTTTTGAATAGTTTACAATTTCCATGGCATTCATAAATTCCACTTTTAGAATTTAACTTCCATCCCTAAAATTTAATTCAATTTTCTTGGATTTGATTTGTTTTGCAGTTTTCTTTAGTTATAGCTATAATATGCATTTCAATTCTAAAAAAGTTTCATCTCAGGTCCCACATATTTTGGTTTGCTTCTAAATTAGGAAACCCTCGAGTTGAGAAATTAAATGATAGGGATTTAGCATACAATTAAATTGCCCTATCTTTTGGCGTCGTTGCTGAGGAAGCAAACTTAGATGTAACTAAGTTAGGAGGATTGTTTAGGAAGAATTTTTATTTAGGGTTAGTTGCATTTGGGCATTTCCATTTCAGTATATTTTCATTTGCATATATAAAACATAAAAATAAAATTAAACATCCACAAATCAAAAACCCCAATTCACTAAAAAACAACAACAACAACAATAAAATTCCAATTGCAAAAACAAGATTTGAAGAGCTTTGTGCCATGATAGTTGAAGAAGATCAAAAACCTAAAGATCACATTCAAATTTGGTCTCATCTAATCATTAGGCTATGATATTTAACATCAAATCTTCATGATCATGTCCAAGAATTCACTAGGGTTTATTTTTCAAACTTGGATATGAGTTTACTCATGATATTGTTACGCAAATAGATGCATTGGAAATTATCTTATACAAAAGATAACATTTAATTTATTTTTAAATAGAATAGGGCTAACAAACAAAAACAAGTTTTTGTAAATTTTAGGATAAATTTGCAATTTTGTGGTGGAGTAAGAACCACTCATTTACTAACCCTTGGCAGGAAAATTGCAATAAAATAAATGATTGTGAAAAATGAACACAAGCGAACATTAAAGAGAAATAATTTCAGGTATGAGATCGATCCTTTTCATTTTACTTTCTGAATCCAAATTTTAAGAACTAATTAATGAAATTTTGAGTATGCTCTATTCTCGTGCATTGTGTGGCCTAGAGGATTAAAAAAAAAAAAAAATTAGTAATTAAAATATAATTTAATTTTCTTTTGAAAGAAATAAAAATAAAAGATAAAATACAATAAAATAAAAACAATTAAAAACCCACATAAAATCAACATGAACCTATTTCCTTGGACTTGAACTAGATTTGTCAAATAAAGGGCTAATCTTGAGGGTTTGCACTGGTTTACAATCACCTTGAAGTTAAAAATGCAAATTTCAAAATTTCCATTGTTGAAGAAATATTGAAATACTTGGGATAGCTTGAGAGCTTGACTCCTGCTAGTGTATGATTTATCACTAGCAGCGAGAAGGCATCGCAGCTGTTCGACCCAAAAAAAAAATTGGCGAGGAAGCTGCTTGGGAATTATGTGAACATTATCCTATTACCTTGTGCCCATCATGGAGCCATACGTTCCTCTTTATGGAGACCATCCCATTAACCAAACCCTTGAAGTGGTAGAGAAAGCCAGGATTGTGGTTTCCTTTACTTGGCATAGAACAATGTGTTGATTGAGGATATTTTGTTAAAAAATTGATATGGTGGCTCCTAGTAATGAGTAGAGGAGATGTGGATAACATTTCCAGCTCCCATTTGTGTGTTGGCTAATAAAAAACATTCCAAATTTCCAGATCTAGCAGTCGATCTAGAAGAAAATGATTTTGTTACCTTAGCAAAGGCCAAAAATATAGCAATTTTGACCAGTCATTTTAAAACGCATTTTATGACCAATTGGAAGTGAATTTCAAAACAAGAAAACATGGGTTTTCTTTAGTTCGGGTAAATTATGTTCCCCACTAGAAATTTTCTCAAATTGGTTACCATTTGAAATATTTTCATGGTTCTTTGGATCCTTATTTTGCAGATAATGTGGAAAAACAGTTTTTCAATTTAAGGCACAAACTGTTTTAGTTGCGGCCACGCTAGAAGGATCAGATCTGTGTCCAAAATATCTGGTTTACCTGATTTATAAGAGGTTAATCCACCAAGAATAAATGGAGATCCTACTTTTGTCTTCGCTCCTTTCTCTTGAGATCGGAGAAAAAACCATATAATTCAATTGGGAAAAACCATATACACGTCAATAACATTGAATTGTCATACCAGTAGATGACTTACCTGTTAATTGCTTATCCCCTCAACTAAATTTATATATTGAGAGAGGAAGAATTTGATTGATAACACTTCTGGTGGAATGGACTTCCAAATATGGGTAAGAAAACTTTCATTGTATCAATGGCCCCCAAGGCAGAGATTAAGGAATAGAGCAAAGACAACACTTTGTTGTTTGGATGGATTAATCGAAGAAAGGTCCAAAATTTAGCTTCTTCATGGAAATATAAGGATACAAAGGATAAGCCCCTCATCACTAGATGAGACTTGGATGAATTGTATACCTTATCTGCAATTATTTTTCCATTTTTATTTCCTACCCTAGGTGGTTTACTTTATGTCTATGATATGGGTGCTACATCTGGTGCTGATATTTGGATAGAGTCATCTAAAATTAGCAGAACCCGTTTGGTACAATTTTTCATCTATAAAAAATGGTGGTGTGGTTAGTGGATCACTTTTTGGGGCTCGAATTGGGTTTATTATTTCTTTCAATGCCACAAATATCTTAGGTAGGAGGGAATTTATTGTTGCAGCTCTATTATATGCAATCAGAGCTTTAATTTCAGTGTTGGCACTTGATCTTGCTATGTTAATAATTGGTCGGCTCATATATGGCTTTGGTATTGGCTTGGCCATGCATGCAGCTCCATTATACATTGGAGAGACAAATCCACCTCAGATTCGAGGGAGGCTTATATCTTTAAAATATTTTTTCATAGTTTTAGGAATGTTGTTGTGTTACCTTGTTAGTAGTCTAGTCGTTGATGCGATTGGAGGATGACACTACATGTATGGAGCTAGTACACCGCTTGCTCTAGTAATGGCCACTGAAATGTCGTGGCTGCCACCAACCCCACATTGGATCCTTCTTTGTGATGTTTAGGGTAAAGGTAATCTAGAAGAGATTAAAAGAAATGCATATTATGTAGGTTCCTTATCTTTATAATGCATAATCTTTATATTGCTTTTGTCTAATTGTATTTTTCCGATTTTGGAGGAACTAGAAACCAATGAGAAGGCAACAAAACTATGAAAAGAGTGAAGATTGTAGGACAAACAACCATTCATTACCACCTGTAGGCAAGCAGCATCAATGGGCATGGGAGTGGGAGTGATGCTCTTGTTCATTCTGGTTGCGCTGCTTTAATTGTCTAGCTGTTGAATACCAAATTAGGTGTACTACAACTATTTCCTCCTAGCTATTGTGTTTGTAAACCATTTAAGAAAAATGTCACTAGTACTACCGAATGCAAACACAGATCTGTTAGACATATTTCAAACACGAGGATTTTTGAATTTTTGATTCACAATGATTATTTCTACCACCTTTTTATTTCAAACTGTCTAGATCAGGTTTTGTCATGAGCATTTTCTTACCTAACTCACCGCCAGAATGTGTTTACACATATTAGCAATTAGATAATAGCTCCACATGTTACTCTCTCAACCCAACTATCTATTCTATTTCTTATATATTACTGAGAAAAGAGGAGTTGGTGGTGTATTGGTTCCAAGATTTGGATGGATCGTTGGAACAATCTTTGGCAGTAGTAATTTTGATGTGTTGTCGAGGTTATTTGATGTTTAAGGAGAGGAGAAATGTGCTTTCATTTATTTTTTATTCGAACAATGTACATTTTAAAAGTATGCAATTTGTTTTAACAAAAAAATACCTCTCATAATTGTACAAACAACCATTTCTATAAATAATATCTCTTTGAGTCTTGTAGACAGAGTAGAAAACAAGACTATGACATCAAGATCTACAAGTATTTCTAAAAATTTCTCTGTTGTTTAATGTGGGTAAAAAAGAATGGTTTTTTAAAATAAAATTTGCTCACTGCATTTTTCTAATCAATAGAACAAGTATTTGCTCATTTTTATGAAAAGATAGTTATCAATTCAAAGATAAAACTTCTATTTTCATAGCTGTGTATACCTAACTATCGACGTAGGATTTCTAGATGCAGGAAATGCACAATTCTGCAGCTGAAAAACAATTCTGCAACCGAAAAAACAATTATGCAGCTTTGTATTCAATTCAAAGATCTATTTATTGACAATTCATTCTAATCATAATTTCATAATCAACATTCCATATCATTTGCCTACTTCATATTGCACATTAGCATCATGTTCCCATGTCACACTCACGCATGATTTTTTTCATTGTTTCACAAAAATCTCAAATAAGCATAAATTTCTCGCATGACATCAGTTTTCGCCAATTCAAATTTCATTGGAAATATCTCGATGAGATATACACAATGGGAAAGCTTTAATAAGAATTTGAAATAGTAAAATAATGAAGAAGTTGCTAACAATACAGGACAAGTAACTTAAGGCACTAGTTTTGAAATAGGTAAAAATTCATTTGATTTTTTTTCCTGATTTTGTTTTATTAGTACCAATTCTCAGATTTTTATTTGTAAATGTCATAAATAGATATATTGATCACCTCTCTCTTTTTATAATCTTAAATTTGATTGTAGAAAAAGTACTAGTTTTTTTTGCAAGTTCGAGGAAGATAAACAGATGACCACAAGAAAACAATGTCTCTCAAAGACCACATTTCTTAAGAACATGATCAGAAAAAAATCCAAGATGAAATATCCAAGCATGACCACATGATTTTTCATAAATAATGAAAGATCATATCCATCACACCATTTCAAAACCTTTTTGATACCAGTCTTACCATTGCATTCCTACTTATTCAGTCAATAAAACCTTCATCTCATTTTCCTTCACAATCATTTTCTTGCCTCATTTCACTAACCTGTAACCCAAAAATTGTTGGATACCTAATCCTCTATGGATTGGTGTAGAATGTGAATAGCCACAAGAGTCCAAGAGACCTTGACATGTGGAACCCAATGGTGACACAAGTTTACTATATATGTATATCATATCAATAATAATGTATTCAATGTTTATCATCCATCCTTGTTGTTTACATTCCATGTGACTCTAACAAGGTATCGGAGCTGTTGTTAGGCCTAGTCATTTTCAGAGATTGTGAGTGATGCATTTTTTCAAAAATTTGTCTTCCATTTCCCTATTTATAGAAATATACTAATGTTGCTCTGCTGCACCTGGGCACTATAGCAGACCATTTCATTTTGTGAACGTATATGCATTGAATCTCTTTTTGTTATGTGAGCTAGTTTATATGTTGAATGTATATGCATTGTATTCATGTCTATATTTGAGATTGTTTCTCTGTCTCTTGGAAAAACTTGTGCCAATGTTGTTTCTCTATCTCTTGAAAAAAAAGAATTTATTTGAACCAACTCATCACCCTGCATGACTTTAGCTACACCACCTGAAGGTAGATGAAATTTGTCCTATGGATAATATCTCACAACTCAAACAGGCTTGCCATGCCCCTTCAGTTGTCAGAGAACCATTTGAGAGTTTGCATTGAAGACCTCAATGACCCCTATCTCACCCTATAGTAGCAATGATCTGTCCATCATAATGAAATACTCTTGAATATGCCACATCTTTAAACTTCGTGATTATCTTCTTGAGATTACAAGGTTTACCATCATAGATATGTACCCGAGTAGATGATATCACTATGAATTCATGAGGAGGTTCAAAAAAAAAATTTGATGCAAGTAACGCCCGCAATCTACCGAGAAACTGCCTTCTTCTTGAAGGATTTCTAGAAGCTCGAGTCAACCACACCTGGAGCAAGTTTTGAAGGGTACTCTTGCCGATCAAGTGGTATAAAGTTGTGGACATTATTCTTTGCCATTTCAAGGTCTTTTCTATATAATCGAGGAGATTTTTTGTATATTAAGGTAGTAGAGAAATAATGGCGGTAACAGTTATTAATGCGTAAGAATCGAATTGATGCATGAGATATGACAATGGTGGTGTCAACACGGCCTACAAACAGTGGATGTAGAGAAGTAACATAGAGGTACTATGAAGAGGGGAAGATTTCCTAAAGAGCAAAGCACAGGGACGATGGTCATAGAAGAAATCACTGTGCAAGTTATTGTGTAATAGACATCGTGGGGTCTGAATATGAGAGCTGCACAATTGAAGAAGTCGTTCAACATCTCCTGAGACTCGATTCATGGCTACAATAATGCCCACAATAACACCCACATGTTGTAGTAAGTGAAAGATTGGTGATCGTTGAGTACTTCAAGGAATGTTGCATTCAAAACCTGACTTGAAGATCCTTGATTTCTATAGTCGTTAGTTGGAGAACTAGACTCCTGCAAATCAAAGTTTTGAAGACCGTGAGACTGTGATATTTTGCATAAGTTCATGTGTGCATTGATGGATGGTATGTTGCATGTTGTGTGAAGACAATGTGCCTCTTTTTGAAATCCATGTGTGATTACTAAGTTCTCTACATAATTTGAAGACTGTATCTAACACTGGGGCTGTGTATGCTTCCAAACATGAATGCTTTGCTCCATTCCTTATGTTTTTGCTCCATGCGACCACTCCATTGTTATAACACCACTATATCGTTCCAGGTTCTGTTATTTAGGTAAAAGAAAGAAAACAAAACAAACTTAACAAAGAAATATAGTTTGTTTCGCACCTGCACAAAAGTCAATCATGGGGTGTAGTCTATGTTGAAGAAAAATTCATTTGGTGCTAAATTTGTATGTTGGTATGCAGTTGCCTAGGAAAACAAAGATTGGAGAATCTACTAAAGTCGTTCCAGTTTCTTGATAGGAATCGGACAAAGAATATCTACATGGGAGAGTTACGCCACCTGCTCACCACTGTCGGTGAGAAGTTTAGTGGCGACGAGTTTGATCAGTGGATCGATCAAGAAATTCACTTCGACTCCAACGGGCATTACCAATTTCCAAATTCTGGCGAAGAAGCTTATGTGCTCTGACAAATGATTACATCATGTACTTCCATTTATGCAATACTTTTACTTATTTGTAGTCACATATTTGTTTAAATAAAGTTCCGAGGATGTGATCTAACAATTAGATAAGGAGGTTTCCTTTATTCGAAGAAAGCTCTATGCTGCTTGTTTGTGGCATTTAACAATGCAGTGCTTGAAAGTTTTCTTGAATTTCTTAAATTCAACGTAGGAGACACCGGGGAGTTTCTCCTGAGCTGAACGCTTGTTGTATAGGACCGAGTCCTCTTTGTTTAAGCTTCACAATACCCCTGTACATGATTGTTGGGTATTTACTTCAAAGGGCTTGACTATTGAAGAATAAATGGATAGTGTGGTAGCACATGCCTTTGCTGTATGATATTGTTGATTTGCAAGTAGACCATAGTATTTCTTTCTATGATGATGAAGAACACATTAAACTGGGATGAGTGGAGCTGGGTCATAGTCACTTCTTCAGATCTGCATGGGTCCCTTTCCACGGTCAATAGTGGTTTTACTGCATCTATTGGGGTTGAAAACTTTTTGTAAGGTGCAACTAGTCTCATCATCATCTTGAACAACTCAGAGGTTGTTGCATTGAAGCAGAAATTACAGATTGAAAGGTCACTGCTAGTCACTGGATTTGGCTATGAACATGATGAATCTTAGATCTTGTGCTAGTATGCATAGCGTACACAAGATCAAGTGATGAGTGAGTAGCATGCATGCTATTGAAGTTGTATATCCTGCTCATAAAGGAAGAGCAATGTGATAGACCAATTGTGTGGGCTCATTAATTACTGCATATAGTCAACTTTAGAATTTTTCTCTGCATTTAATTGGCCTTGTTTATTTGAACCTATTTGATCAATGTTTCCCTTTTCATTAGTGTTTTCATTATTTTTTGGTTTTCACCTTCAACTCAATATCATCTTCTAAAGGCTCTATATCTCCATTGAGCTTGATCTTACCCTTGAATATTTTCACATCATCTGTGTCATTACAGTAATCCATATAAAATCGTCGCTTTTGTCAAGAATGGATGAATTTTATGAAGTATTAGATTTATTTGAAACTTTGATACAATCTAATGTCAATGAAACAGTGAAAATAAGCAAAGAATCTATTTCAGACATTCAAAATTGTCTACAAAATGCACAAAAGAAAATTGACTTTTTGCAGCTTGAATCTTAGCTAAAACAAGCAGAATTACAACAATGGAGTCATCATTCTGAGCCTATTTCTATTCAAAACAATGAAACAAACTCCCATAAATAGCAATTCAATAATGTTACAAATTTAGATCTAGTGCCCAATGAAGCAGCAAGATTACATATAAATGTATAAATTTAGTCTACACTTTCCATTCCCATCCTCAGACGTTGGGAAGAGCTTGTCCACAACAAGCACAAAACTGGTCTTGGATATGACAAGGATGTGTCCTTTCATATTCCAGACTATGCAAATCCCATCTAGTTTCAGAGTGCTAGATTCCTTCATGAAAGTTCACCTTCAGATGTTCTAGTTTTTTCCCCTCTTCCACAACAACAATAATAGATTGTGAAACACCAACACTGTTACCGAGTTGGCCACCTGAAAGATCATTGTTTTGATATTCATCCATGTAACCACTATCATAAAACCAATCATTATTTAAACAAATTCTTAAAAAACAAGCCTCCTACAAGAACCAAGATTCATCTTGGATGGATTGCTTCTTGGCAATGGGCATCAACAACCAAGAAGATATTTCAGTCATATGTCCAAAATTCTTCTAGAGTATTGAACACTCTTGCAGTTGAGTTTTCTTTATCATCTCACCTTGTCTATCACAGGGCAGAAGTGATGGTCATCTACAAGCTTCAAAGCCATATCAAGTTAGCTTGAGCCACAACCTGCCATACTAAAGTTAGATTTGTAGCCAGAGAAAAATATGCCTATGAGCATGCATTCAGTCGGTGATACCTCTTCAAAGAATTGGGGAAACTTCATCTAGCTAAAGACTTCAACTTCTTTCTAGGTTTTGAAGAGTTCCAGGAATTACTTTAACCATTCCAGAGTTGTTGGTCATCCTTAAACCATCATAGGTTGAGACCTCCCTTTTCAGGTTGAGGATCTCCCTTTTATGTGGGGTGAGACATCCCTTTCATGGTTGAAGGTTTCCCTCTTCAAAACATGAGGAGCACTTCCTCTAGAAAAATACCTGAGCTTAATGCCCAACTTGGAAGTGTTTTGGGAACTACACTAAGTGTTTCAGTGTTGGTGGTCATCCTTAAACCACCTCCCTTTATACCAGCATTTCAGAGAGCACATTCATCCTAGTGTTGCCATGCATTTTTGCACATTTTGTATTATAACTCTCTTCTTGGTCTCATGCATACCCCTTCGAATTAACGGGGGGAATGTTGGACACCTAATCCTCTATGGGTTGGTGTAGAATGTGAATAGCGATGAGAGTCCAAGAGACATTGAGATGTGGAACCCAACTGTCACACAAGTGTATTATAAATGTATGTCATATCAATAATAATGTATTCAATGTTTGTCATCCATCTGTGCTGTTTACATTCCATGTGACTTTAACAAAAATAAAACTATTCATCTCCCTTACAAAGATGATTGATTTGATTACCTTTTCATTTTGTCAAATAAAACTTGATCCATTGCAAAATTTTTCATCCATAGTGCTTCAAAGTCATTTTTTTTTCTCATGCTAGATGATGGAGGATTCATTAAGGCCTCCCTCCTAACAAGTCTTGGCCTATTGACATCAACACATTATCAAGGTTCAAGGCTAGAGTCCTTATTAGTACCTTGAGGCTTGTATGCCTTAATGACAAGTTCTCTCGTATAAAATCATGGGAATACATCAATGTCCCTTGATCGTTGGATCTTGCAAGTGGCTTGACATCAACTCATCTATTCGCACTTCACAAGATGTACTTTGGTACCTTCGCACTCTTTTACATTAATGGTGAGTTAGTCTTAAATTGGTTAACAATATTCATTGATGGCCAGTAATCCAATGACTTCTCTTCATGCTTGACATCAATACATTCATTCACATGACTAGAATTCTACCATCAACTTTTTAACACTTGAAGACTACATCATTTCAACAGTTTGCAGCAGGAATCAACTTGTAACAGTAGCAATAAATATCCCAATGTTGTCATCAGGACAAAAAGCACAAATAAGCAGATCAAATTCCTTTGTTTACATACTCCATGATTGAACATCAGCAACCACACTCTTCAATATACACAACTCATCCACATTGAAGGTAAGTGAAGGTATGTTGCTTTCTAATTTTTAGTGATTCAATTCCTTAAAAGCTAAAATTGTAATTTTGGAAAATTCATCACTCCATTTATATTCTCTTTCTCATAATATCATAAACTAAAACCACCTTTAGGTGGGGGGAAGGGACATCAATTCACATTTGCATTTCATACACCATCACAAATTTTCATTTCATTCTAACTCGCATATTTTTCCCAATCAACTATTGTCACGGTATGATTCCAAAAGATTATATGCTTTGTAAATTCGTTGATAGTTACTAAAGGACTTGAAAAGAAAATTCTCAATGTTTTCATGTATTTTGATGCAACAAAAAATAAAATTATTGTTACACGAGAACCAATACTCAAAAATTTCGGTTGTCACACAAGAACTAACCATAAAAAATATATGTTGCAATAAACTGTACTACACATTGCAAAAAACAATGTGATGACACAAAGTTTGAAGAGAATCCACACAAGCCAAAGCTCATAAAGAATCAATGCACTACCAAAAGGATCAAGTTATGGTTAAATGAATCAATAGAATAGTTTCATGAGGACATGGAACAACTTCAGTTGGGGCAGAAGTTGAGTCTCAAAATTGTCTCCCATTTTCATCCATATTTCCATCATTTCATGTCCATTTAACCTTCATATCATGACTATCTATCCCTAAAGCCCCTACATAAAGTAATCATCTTCAAAAACATATGGGTTAGAATCCTTATTTTCGAATGTTATTTATTTTTATGCATTATAAGTGAATTAATAATTAAGAACTAGGAAATTAACATAGTTTCATATAGCTCTATATGTATTATAAGTTTTGTGACATGTGTAGGATTATTTGGAAGTTCTAGAAGTGTCTTACTTGCCTCCCCAAGCACAAATTCGAATTTCAACTCAAGAGGTGGGCCATATTCCAAGGGGAAAGATTTTGGATTTGTTTATGAGTCATAGGATTTGTATATAATATTTAGGGATAAGTTGAGAAAAGTATGGATCTATTACATATTTAAGAGACCTACATTTATTGAGAAAATAGCCCTAACTCATGTATAAATAAGAGGTGCATCCTTCAAAGGAAGCCAACAGTTATCAGTTATTCATTAGCATCAGATTTATGATTGTTCATTCAGCATGAATAATATCATTTTCTCCAAAATTATGAGTTATGAGTGTTGTTTGATTCTTAAGGTGTGATATTTGTTCATGTGTACTCATTAAGGAATAGACGAATCCCCATCAACCAAAATCTTCACGCAATGACAACATAGTCTAATTTTTGTTATTTCCTTTATGCAAGTATGATTTATTTTCTGAACGTATGATTTACTTTCCGTAAGTATGATTTCATTTCCTAGATTTGATTTGATTGTCATTAAATTGATTGCTTACTTGTTATCCTAGTTTTCTTGCTTGACAATTAAATCACTAACTGTTATTTACTATTTTCTCACAAGTTGTTATTTAGTGCTCTCTCGCTAGTTGTTATTTATTGCTTTCTAGATTATCATAGTTTGCTTCTTATAGTTATTCATAGATTAGTTTGTTTTTTAATAGTTTACAAAGGCCATGGCATTCATAAATTCCATTTTTAGAATTTAACTTCCATCCCTAGAATTTAATTCAGTTTTCTTGCATGTGATTTCTTTTGTAGTTTTATTTAGTTATGGTTGTAATATGCATTTCCAGTCTAAAGAAATGTTCTACAAAACTTTCATTTGAGGTTCCATATATTTTGGTTTGCTTATAAGTTTACAAAACCCCCAGGTTGAAAAATTAAATGACAGGGATTTACCATACAATTAAATCGCCCTACATTTTGGCGCTATTGTCAAGGAAGCAAACTTAGATGTAACTAAGTTAGGAGGATTGTTTAGGAAGCATTTTCATTTAGCATCATTTTAATTTAGGGTTAGTTTCATTTAGTCATTTTCATTTAAGTATATTTCCATTTTCATATATAAAGCATAGAAATAAAATAAAACATATACAAATAAAAAACCCCCATTCACTAAAAAAAAAACAATAAAAATCCAATTGCAAAAACAAGATCTGAAGAGCTTTGTGCCATGATAGTTGAAGAATATCAAAAACCTATACGCAAATGGATCATTGGAAATTCTATTATACTTAAGATAACGTTTCATTTCTTTTTCAATAGAATAGGACTAACAAATAATTTTTTTTTTTTGTGATTTTTAGGATAAATTTTCAATTTTTTGGTCAAGTAAGAACCACTCATTTACTAACCCTTGGAAGGAAAATTGCAATAAAACAAATGATTGTGGAAAATGAACACAATCAAAGATTAAGGAGCAATAATTTCATGTACGAGATCGATCCTTTTCATTTTAATTTTTGAATCTAAATTTTAAGAATCAATTAATGAAATCTTGAGTATGCTCTCTTCCTATGCTTTGTGTGACCTGGACGATCAAAAAAAGAAAAAAATTATGTTATTAATTAAAATAGAATTTAATTTTCTTAGAAAAAATAGAAATAATTATAAAACCACATAAAATCAACTAGCACCTATGTCCTTGACCTTGAAAAAGATTTTTCAAATAAAGCGATGATCTCAAGCGATTTCACAGGTTTACAATCACCTTGAAGTTGAAAATGTAAATTTCAAAACTTTTGGTGCTGAAGAAATATTGCAATTGGTGGGATAGCTTGAGAGCTTGACCCCAACTCATTTGTGATTTATCTCTAGCAGCGAGAAGGCATCACAGCTATTCGACCCTAATTTTTTTTGTCACGGAAGTTGTTTGGGAATTACGTGTTATAATGTTATCTTGTGCCAATCATGGAGGTAGAAGTTCTTTTGGATGGAGACCATATCATTAACGGAACCCTTGAAGTGGCAGAGAAAGCCTGGACTGAGGTTTTCTTTTAGTTGGCACCGAACAATGTGTCGACTGAGGATATTTTGTTAAAAACTTGGTATGGTGACTCTTAGTGATCAGCAGAGGAGACTTGGATAACATTTCCAGCTCCCATTTCTGCGTTGCCTAACAACAAACATTCCAAATTTCCAAATCTAGCAATCGATCTAGAAATAATTGATTTTGTTACCTTAGCAAAGGCCAAATACATAACAATTTGGACCAATGATTTTAAAATGGTCAATTATGTTCCTCACGAGAAACTTTCTCAAATATGTTACCATTTGAAATATTTCTGGGGTTCTTTGGAACCTTATTTTGCAGATTGCATGGAAAAACAATTTTTTAATTTAATGCACAAATTGCTTTAGTTGCGGCCATGCTGGAAATACCAGATCTGTGACCAAAATATCTGGTTTACCTGATCTACAAGAGGTGAATCCTCCAAGAATAAATGGAGATCCTACTTTTGTCTTCACTCCTTTCTCTTGAGATCGGTTAAACAACCATATAGTTCAATTGGGCAAAAGCATATACACATCAATAACATTGAATTCTCGGAGCAGTAGTTGATTTATCGGTCAATTGCTTATCCACTCAAATACATTTATATATTGAGAGAGCAATAATTTGAATGAGAAAACTTCTAGTGGACTGGAATTCTAAAGAGAGGTAAGAAAAATTTCTTCATATTAATGGCCTCTGAGGCAGAGATTAAGGAATAGAGAGAAGCCAATACTTCCTTGTTTTGATGGATTAATCGAAGAAAGGTACAAAATTCAGCTGCTTCATGGTAATTTGATGATACAAAGGATAAGCCCCTCATCGCCAAATGAGACTTGGATGAATCATATACCTTCTCTACAATTATATTTTGATTTTTATTTCCTGCCCTAGGTGGTTTAATTTATGGCTATGATATTGGTGCTACATCTGGTGCTGCTATTTGGATAGAGCCAGCTGAACTTAGCGGAACAGACTGGTACAATTTGTCGTCTATAGAAAATGGCATTGTGGTTAGTGGATCCCTTTTTGGGGCTCTAATTGGGTCTATTATTACTTTCAATATCACAAATATCTTAGGTAGATAGAGGGAATTAATTGTTGCAGCTCTATTATATACAATTAGAGCTTTAATTTCAGTGTTGGCACTTGATATTTCTATGTTAATAATTGATCGGCTGATATATGGCTTTGGTATTGGCTTGGCCATGCATGTGGCTCCATTGTACATTGGAGAGACATCTCCACCTCAAATTCAAGGGAGGCTTATATCTTTAAATGAGTTTTTCATAGTTTTAGGAATGTTCTTGGGTTAGCTTGTTAGTAGTCTAGTCGTTGACACAATTGGAGGATGGCGAGACATGTATGGAGCTACTATACCACTTGCTCTAATAATGGCCATTGGAATGTGGTGGCTGCCACCAACCCCACACTGCATCCTTCTTTGTGCTATTTAAGGTAAAGGGAATCTAGAAGAGCTTAAAATAAAGGCAGCTTCTATATTATGTAGATTCCTTATCTTGATAATGCATAAGTTATGTATTTGCTTTGTCTAATTATTTTTCTGATTTTGGAGGAACTGGAAACCAATGAGAAGGCAACAGAACTGTGAAAAGGGAGAAGATTGTAGGACAAAACACCATTCGTTACCACCGGTAGGAAAAAAACAATAATGGCCATGGGTGTTCAAGTGATGCTCTTGTTCATTCTGGTTGCGCTGCATTAATTTTATAGCAGCTGAATACCAAAGTAGGTGTATTTCCACTATTTGCTCCTGGTTATTGTGTTTGTAAAGCACTTGAAAATAAATAAATAAAAATGTTGCTAGTACTACTGAATGAAAACACAGATCTGTTAGACACTTTTCAAACACGCAACTTCTTACATTTTTCATTCACGATGATTATTTCTACTGCTTTTTTATTTCAAACTGTTCAAATCATGTTTTTTCATCAACATTTTCTTGCCTAACTCACCACTAGAATGTGTTTACATATATTAGATAATAGGTCCACAGGTTACTCTCTGGACCCAACTATTTATTCTATTTCTTATCTATTGCTGAGAAAAGAAGACTTGGTGGTGTATTGGTGCCAAGAAATTGATGGATCGTTGGACCAATCTTTAGCAACAATAATTTTGATGTGATGTTGAGGTTATTTGAAGCTTAAGGAGAGGAGAAATGTGCTTTCATCTAAGTTTTATTCAAAGAATATACATTTTAAAAGTGTGCAATTTGTTTGTCAATTTGTTTTAACAAAAAAATACCTCTCATAATTGTACAAACAATTATTTATATACATAATAGCTCTTTGGGTTTTGCAGACAGAACAACAAACAAGATTACAACGTCAACATCTACAGGTATTTTTAAAAATTTCTCTGTTGTTTTAATGCAGGTAAAAATAATAAATTATTTTTTAAAATAAAATTTGTTCACTACATTTTTCTAATCAATAAAACAAGTAGATATTTGTTCATTTTCTGAACAGATACTTATCAATTCAAATATCATACTGATTATTTGCCTAACTCTGTATACCTAATTATCCATGTTGGATTTTTAGATGCAGGAAATGCGTGATTCTGTAGCTGAAAAACAATTATGTAACCAAAAACAATTATGCAGCTTTGTATTCAATTCAATGATCTATTTACTGACAATGCATTACAATCATGAATCCATAATAAGAATTCCATATCATCTTCCTGCTTCATATTTCATATTTGCATCATGCTGCCATGTCACCCTCATGCATGATTATTTTCATTGTTTCACGAAAACTTCAAATAAGCATAAATTTCTCATACAACATCGGTTTTCAATGATTCAAACATCATTGGAAATATCTCGACGAGATATAAGAAGTTAGAAATCTTTAATCATAATTTGAAATATTAAAATAATGAATAAATTGCTGACAATACATGACAGGTAACTTAAGTCACTAGTTTCGAAATAGGTAAAAATTCATTTGATTTTATTTCCTGAATTTGTTTTATTAGTACCAATTATCAATTTTTTTGTGTAAATATCATAAATAGAGAGATTGATCACCTATCTATTTTGATAATCTTAGATTTCATTACATAAAAAGTACTATTTTTTTTTGCAGGTTTGAGGAAGATAAAAAGATGACAACAAGAAAACAATGTCTCTCAAAGACCACATTTCTTAATAACATGATTAGAGAAACATCAAAGATGAAATATCCAAGCATGAGCACATGATTTTGGATAAAGAATGCAAAATCAACTCCATCACACCATTTCAAAACCTTTCAGACACCAGTCTGGCCATTGCATTCATACTTATTCAGTCAATAAAATCTTCATTTCATTTTCCTTCACAGTCATTTTCTTGTCCCGCTTTCACTAACCTGTATCCCAACAATAAAACCATTCATCTCCCTTACAAATATTATTTATTTCATTTCCTTTTCATTTTGTCTAACAAGCCTTGACCCACAGCAAAAAGTTTCATCCCTAGTGCTTCAAAATCATTGTCTTTTTGCTCGCGTTAGATGATAGAGGATTCATTAAGGCCTCCCTTCTAACAAGTCTTCACCTATCAACATAAGCAAATTATCTAGGTTCAAGGATAGAGCCCCTATTATGACCTTGACACTTGTATGCCTTAATGAAAAGTTCTCTCGCTAACAATCATGGGAATACATCAATGTCCCTTGATCGTTGGATCATGCAAGTGGCTTGACATCAGCTCATCTATTCAAACTTCACAAGATGTACTTAGGTACCTTGGCACTCATTGACATTAATGGTGAGTTTGACTTGCATTAGTTAATGGCATTCATTAATGTTCGGTAGTCCAATGACTTCTCTTCATGCTCGACATCAATACATTTATTCACATGACTAGAATTGTACAATCAGGTTTTGTAATGATTGAAGAACACATTATTTCATCAGTTTGCAGCAAGAATCAATTTGTAACAGTAGCTATCAAGATCTGAATCTTGTCATAAGCAAAAAAAGAACAAAGAAGCAGATCAAGTTCCTTTTTTTACATACTCCATGATCGAATAACAGTAGCCACACTCTTCGGTATACACAACTCATCCACATTGAAGGTAAGTGAAGGTATGTTGTTTTCTAATTTTTAGTCATATAATTCCTTAAAAGCTGAAATTGCAATTTTGGAAAATTCATCACTCCATTTATGTTCCCTTTTTAATATTATCATAAACTAAAAACACCTTTAGTTCGGGAAAGGGACATGTTCACATTTACATTTCATACACCATCACACATTTTCATTTCATTCCACTTAGCATATTCTTCCCAATCAACTATTATCACGGTATGATTCCAAAAGATTATATGCTTTAAAAATTATTCATTGAAAGTTACTATAGGACTTGAAAAGAAAATTCTCAATGTTTTCACATATTTTGATGCAACAAAATATAAAACTATTGTTACACAAGAACCAATACTAAAAAATTTCAGTTGTTACACAATAACTAACCATAAAAAAATATACATTGAAATCAAATTTATTACACTTTTCAAAAGAGAATATGATGACACAAACTTTGAAGAGAATCCATACAAGCCAAAGATCATAAAGAAGTAAAGCATTACGAAAAGGATCAACTTATGGATAAATGAATCAATACAATAGTTGCATGAGGACATGCAACAAGTTCTCTTGGGGGATATATTGAGTCTCAAAATTGTCTTCCATTTTCATCCATATTTCCATCATTTCATATCCATATAACCTTCATCTCATGACTACGTATCCCTAAAAACCCTACATCAAGTAATCATCTTCACAAACATATGGGTTAGAATCCTTATTTTCCAAAGTTATTTATTTTATGCATTATAAGTGAATTAATGATTAAAAACTAGGAAATTAACATAGTTTTATATACATATATATGTGC
Organism: Pinus taeda; assembly: GCA_000404065.3. Lineage (NCBI taxonomy): Eukaryota > Viridiplantae > Streptophyta > Pinopsida > Pinales > Pinaceae > Pinus > Pinus taeda. The sequence goes on along the minus strand of APFE031599229.1, from coordinate 117,892 downwards.
TATAAGTTTCGTGACATGTGTAGGCTTACATGGAAGTTCTACAGGGGTCTTACTTGTCCCCCAAGCACAAATTCGAATTTTGACTCAAGAGGTGGACCATATTCCAAGGAGCAAGATCATGAAGATCTTTATGAATCATAGGATTTGTATCTAATAGTTAGGGATAAGTTGAGACAAGTATGGATCTATTAGATATTTAAGGGACCTACATTTATTGAGCATATAACCCTAACACATGTATAAAGAAGAGGTGCATCCTTCAAAGGAAGCCAACAATTATAAGTTATTCATTAGCATTAGATTTATGATTGTTCATTCAACATGAATAATATAATTTTCTTCAAAATTATGAGTTATGAGTGTTTTTTATTCTTAAGGTGTGATACATGTTCATGTGTTCTCATTGAGGAATCGAAGGATCCCCATCAACCAAAATTTGCATACAATGGTAACATAGTTTAATTTCTGTTATTTCCTTTCTGCAAGTATGATATCATTTCCTTGATTTAATCTGATTTTCATTAAACTTCTTGCTTAGTAGTTACACTAGTTTTCTTACTTGACAATTAAATCACTAGTTGTTATTTATTGCTTTCTCACTAGTTCTTATTTATTACTTTCTTGCTAGTTGTTATTTACTGCTTTCTAGTTTATAATAGTTTTCTACTTATAGTTGTTCATAGATTAGTTTGTTTTTGAATAGTTTAGAAGGTCCATGGAGTTCATAAATTCCACTTTTAGAATTTAACTTTCATCCCTAGAATTTAATTTAGTTTTCTTTCATGTGATTTCTTTTGGAGTTTTCTTTAGTTATAGTTGTAATATTCATTTCCATTATAAACAAACTCTCTACAACAGTTTCATCTTAAGTCCCATATATTTTGGTTTGCTTCTATGTTTACAAAACCCCTGGTTTGAAAAATTAAATGACATAGATTTAGGATACAATTAAATCGCCCTACAGTTCATAACGTAGGACATGTCTTAGAATTATGAGAGTCCCGAGTACAAATATTGCACGTAGGACTATTGCTAACCTGATCAATGGTGTGGGTGTAACCATTTACCATAGCATGAGATGATGACTTATGGTTGGTTTCATGAGATGGGGCACTCCTGGGCGTTGGCCACCTCCGGATCTTAGTAGCATCCTGCTGCATGCCTCCTATGGAATTTTCTCTCAATGCTACTCCTATTTCTTGAAAACATGGAAGGTATTGCAAATTTCATGTATGATGTGCTTGGGAGAAAATGTGACAATGATTTTGTGAGCATATAGCCTGATTTGAATAGGTAGGTCTAGGAATATGAACTAACAATAGAAAGACATCTTTAAGTTTTCTCAATTCCCAACATTAATTGACTAGATGGTTGAGTATGTCACATAGGGTGTATGTCTGGGGAGGAGTTGGCAATACTACGTGAGGTCATTTTCCATTCTTCTAGATCTAGACTAAGGGTAGGAGGTAACATAGTGGTGGGTGCCTGGGTGAACCACACATAGTGATTTTTCCTCGAACATGCAAAATATGGTTCTAGATCCATCATCCATCACTAACATGGCATTATCTTAGGATGGGGTATCTGTTTGGATAGTTGTTGAGTTCTCAGCAATGTATTGGCACATAAAACTCAATGTTTCATGAAATTGGGGAAGGGTTTGGGACACTAGTTAACCATATGTTCCAGTTAATCACATAAGGCACATGTGGAGGTAGGTTGAAGTGTCACTAATTATGGTTTTCTCCTTGTATGGTGGGAGGTTGTATGACCATGGGCATATGGGGAATACGAGCATGAAGCTTCTTCCTCAAAAACACAAAAGATGGTTTTGGATCCAGCATCCACCATTGGCGCAACAGGAAATAATAGAACCACGGCATTAGCTTAAGAGAGTGCAACCAATGCATCTCGATATCAAGGGATTTTGGGGCATTGATAAGCATAATGCTTATACTCCAAACATATAGTGCATGCATAATTGTTGTGCAATGCCTTACTACATGTTGGTGTGACCTTCTCTCCAGCAGGAGGAGGAGGGGTTACTACCATTTTTGGGCAATGAAAAAGAGATTTTAACTCATCTAACTCGAGGCACATGTTCATAGGGTGCCAAACTACTTCACATAAGGCACAAGGTGGAGGTACCTTGGATGAGGAATATTTTTAGACTTCCACCTTCTTGCCTGTTCTCTTATCCCTCTTATTGGCACCAACTGGTTTCGATGTAGGGATTGCTCATTTTTGGGTGGTTTCCTTAGGTGGGGTTATAGTAATGATGCACATCGAGGAAATAACTAAATTTCATGACATGGACTAAGGGGATAGATACCATACTATATCGTGAGAGGAATATTAAAAAATGTGAGGGTTTCCATGACCTGGTATGAGACAAAATTAGGAGGAGTGTAAAAGAAGGGTGTTTGGGTAGTAGTATGTGGTAAGAATGTAGAATCAGTAGTTACAGCACTAATGGTGTCTATAATTGGTTCTTGACTCTCAAGGGTGTTTGATGAAGTCGTCATGCATCTCAGAACTCTTCTCGCTGTAGGAATGGCTTCCACTAAAGGGGCTATCCAGGTTATGTACTAAGGATTATTGATGGTAAAAATTGTCCATGTCTAAATTCAATGAAGGTTGTGATCAACTCAGGGAAAGATCCTATGAAAGGTAGGACACCATTAGGGGTGGGCGATATATTTTCCTCATATTATGTGAGTTGGTCAACTGTAACAATTTTCCCATCACGAGGGAACATCATTATTCTGAGAACAAAAGATGCCACTGCAGTCATTGCATACATGTAAGTTTGGCCAAAATGGATATTTTAATCTAATTACACATCCATCAATTCTATGTCAATGACCACAATTTTAGTGACCAGTGCCACTAGCATGTCTTAGAATAGGCCTACGGGAACATAATGACACATGTCATATGCTGTGAGAGTGATGTCGGATGGTTTGAGTGTGGGAGATCCAAGATTTTTCCAAATTGTTTTGGACATAATACATGTGGACACTCCTTCATCAACTATATAGTGGTGGACGTTAATGTTTTGAATTGTGACTAAAATTTGGAAGTCAAATATTGATGGAAGACCAAGGGTAGCATTACCCAAGTCGAAATCCATTAAATGACAATCAACAAGGTTGATTGCGCTTAATCCCAAAAGAAAGGATTTCCATTGGGTTGGGCATGTTTGCAAGACTTCCAATGCAGAAATAGGTAATGGATATTGAGCTAATTCATCGACTACGATATAGTTGTCAACAACCTTTGAGTTATATCACATCTGTTGTAAAGTCCCTTTGAGCATTTTTGTGGTGGGTTCTATAGGATGTTGACAGTTTGTCAAAGGTGATGTAGGCATTGTAGCGTTTGAGGTGGATGTGTTGGTTTTTGGTGGAGTTCCGTAATCTTGGTTCCACATTTTCATAATAATTTCTTCTTCGGCCATGTAAATGTCGTGAATTGAGGTGTTTTCAAAGCTTCCTCTAGGAGGATTTTTATAATGTTGTTGAGAGGGATCTTGTTGAGTATTTACCACTCCTTGATGGGGGAAAGGATTCTTCTTTATTATATTTTATTTGTTTCCCCCCCCTTAGCCCCTAGTATCTTTCATCCTCTTCAACTTAGGGAGTTGAGGGCAATGATGGGTGTAATGACCATATTCCCTACAAATGACACAATCATGATTGGTATGTAGAACAAGTTTTTTGTTTTGCCCTTGTGGGTTATTATTGGTCTGACCATGATTTGGATTATGGTTGGGTTTTCCCTCAGCCAGTGCCCATGGAAGTTGTTATTGATTTTTGCCCCTCGTCTAGGCTCTTCCTTTCGCTTGTTCTTTGCTTTTTTCTAGCAATGTTAGTTGGGTTAGCTCTATTTAGTTGTTCAAATGATTGGTATTGTGAGGGAGATAATATTGCAAAAAACTAACCGCTGCATTAGCCTATTCTAGCAGGTTATTTTTTTAGGTGGTGGAAAGGGGAATTATTGATTCCCTTGTCCTCGATTGGTGTATGTTTTCTTGGAAGTGGAAACCACTTTTGCATTCCTAGTGGGGTACAAATTTACTTGGTTGGGAGGATATGGGCCAGCTTGCGTGGGAGGGTATTTGCTACCCTACGTGGGAGGGTATTGGCTACTCATCGTGGGAGGGTATAGGTTGACCTGTATACCAAGATTTTTCATAGGTATAGGTTGGCAAGGATAATATCCTAGGTTTTACAATGACGGTGTTGCAAGTGTGGTACCAAATAGATTGCCACTATACGTATTTCTAGAGTACTAGAAGGTGTTTCCTAGTTAATTTTGGGCTATGGTCCCAATCAACCCATTTCCAGCACTAGACATGTCTGGTAACTCTCATTTAAAATTTTGTAGGTTGGGTGCATTTGAAAGGAAATGGTAGAGGTATTTGGATTACCTCTATATGAGCTTTGGTTGTTGGGATTTGCTTATAGCCTCTTCTTCATTTTTTAGGGAGTTTTACTTCTAGATGAGATTTTCACAATTTGTCACATTTCCTCCATTCATGGATGTGGTATGATATGCGTCTAGCAGATGTTTGCTTAAAATGAGTTAAAATTTCTAGATGAGATTTTCACAATTTGTCACATTTCCTCCATTCATGGATGTGGTATGATATGTGTCTAGCAGATGTTTTCTTAAAATGAGTTAAAATTTCTAGTCCCAAGTCTTAGTGAACAAGGAGCTAAAACAATGTGAGGAATGTTGTGATTAGAGAATTGAAGTTACCATGTGACCGAAAGGGTAAGGTTGGCCTATGTACCATTTTGTTGGGGCCCCTATGAGGCTGTGTTGAAATAGTCATAGGAAAATAGTGTCTTCCATGATACTATTGAATGAACACCAAATGTGAAATGTCATGACATCGTTTCCTGAATCTTCTCCTTATTTCCCTTAAAATTTTGGCACATCCGAAGGTATTTTGGTTGGAATGGGTGACCAATTCTAGCCATGTGAAATAGGGTCATTGGTTAACTGAATAAAATCGGGGAGACTTAAGGAGGCTAAAAACAAGACTTGTTACTTGTTTCCCATCAAAAGATGATTTTAAAAAACTATATATAAATGGGTTCCTTGATGAGAGTGGTTGCCCTGGTAGGAAGTACGTGGACTCCCAGGAGGAGTGTTGTGCGGGCTCCCTTAAGGGGTACCGTGAGGGGTCCCCTGAGGGTTAGCATGTGGAGTCCCTTGAGGGGTAGTAAAAGGAGTGTTTTGACAAAGAGGGCCCCCAATAAAATTTGTACCAAGAAAGGATGATACTATAACAATGGTTGTCTAGTGTCTTCTACGCCTAAATGTCGAGAAACCTAGAACACCTCTTGGTAATAGAGGGAGGCCTTAGAAGTTCCTAGAGCGACAGGCAACATAGGGGTCCCTTATGGTGTCGAGTAGAGTGTGTGTTACTTGTTGTGATGAGGGAAGGAGTTAAACTGTATCAAAACAAGTAAATCACATACATAAGATAAAGGGAAAAAAATGGTTACTTTCCCTTAATTTATGCTATGTGATGAATCAATCAAAAACTAGTTTTCACTTTTCTTTGCATATGATAAAATATCCTATGAAGGCTTATTCTTCCTTACCACTCTCAAAGTAACTGGGCTTTGCAGAGATATATTTTGATGGGTATTAGGGAAACTTCCCAATAGAATAGGCGATGCTTTCCAGTAGCTAAAGAATCAACCAAGGTAACGATGAGGATTTAGCATTTCTCACACCTCCACCTATAGCGAAAGGATGCCCTAATATTGGCCACTAAGATACCTTCACCCCACGTGAGCAGTCAATTATTTAGCTTCTTGGTAGTTAGTTGCCAATACCAAGCATTATACTGGTCAAGGAGCCCCATATAATACCACATGCACTAGACCTAAGTCAGACCCTATCTGAATAAGGTCTTTGACATGCTAGGTAGTATTTTTCATGGGACGATTGAGGATTTGAGGCACCCTAAAAGCAAACTTATATGTTTCAAAAATGTAACATGACCATGGTATCTTATGCGATGCCTACCCCCAATGGCCATGACCTGAACTATAAATTCCTTTATGGCCCCTGTGGGAAATTTAGTTGGTTTAATTTATGGTTTATTTTATGAGTCTTACTTCAGTTATGGTGTGAGATTGTAATAAAAAATAAACTAAGTGCAAAAATTTATGTAAACTCGATTCCCTTTTTTTCAAAGCTTATAGAAGCTTAGTGTGCGATGTGTGTGCAAGTGGTAAAGTGAACATGCAAAGTCTGATAAGATGTGTATATTTGATGATCCTTTACAATAGCATCTATTTACACTATGTTTTGATTTTTCCTTGCATGAAAAAGAAATAATATGTACAGAATTGGCCACTTACTCTTTTCCTATTACACTATGTGTGCCTAAAGGGAGATGGAAAACTTGAGTGCCTTAAGAAAGCTTTCATATGCAAGCCTAGGTTTGTCCAAAAGGTGCAAGGGAAGTAGAGATTACTTACTTTTTGTAGTAACACTTGTTCCTAGTCCCAAAAACTAATGAAATAAAAAATCTTTGGTTAGTAGAAAGATATGTGGATAATGGGCCACTTACTCCTTTACTAATTAAGCTATGTGACTTGTGAAAAATAGAAAAAAATTGAAAAACATATGTGGAATGTCACCACCTACTTTTCCCCTTAATTAAGCTATGTGATAAATGAAATTAAAAAACAAAGTTTATGTAATTACTCTACTAATAGTGATTAGTAAAGCACCTAGGAAATATGAACTAACTGGAAAAAATTTGAAGAGGTGAAGGAAATTCACTAAAGGTTGCCAATCACCTAGGAAATACAAATTACAATGGTTTTTTGCATTGTATGTAATCTGAATGAGATTTCCTATGCACATACATGCATGCATGTCTGTCAATGACAAAATTTGTGCAATTAGTAGGAAAAGTGAATAGTCGAACTTCTCAGCTGAAAAAAGGTCAAAAACGTCCTACAAAAATTCTAGAGAGGTGATAAATGTGTAGTGAAGTGATAATATAGAGAGAAGGTCCTACAAAAACCACTGTTAGAGTAAATAAAGGAAACAAGTGGAGTTTCCAAATCTATGGTAGTGTGTTTGTTTCTATGGAGTACCAAAGACACGTTCTTTGGAGTTCGTTGTTCCCTATAAAGAAAATACAAAGCATTTATTGTTAGTGGAAAAAATTGAGTAAACAAAGCATTGCAATGGTGAAAACAATGCATACATAAACATGAACTATAAACTAAGAAATAAACACATAAACAATGCTTGACAGGGAAAATTGTAGGGGCTAATATTCGCAGGTGGGATAATATTCCATGTTTTTTCCAAAAAATTGATTCGCCAATTTCCAGATTTTCTAAAAGTGAAGTCACAAAAGTTTTATAGTGTTAGGTCACTATACTACTAGTGTAACTCCTTATTGTTATTAGTACAACCCCCTTATTATATTTTTGTGCCCATGTAGTCCCCATGTTGTTATTTTTCTGCCCCATAGAAGCCCACTACTGTTATTATTATGCACTTACATTATTATTGATATGTCGGCTCTGATTATATTATGACCTAGACTCCTATATATAGAAAGGAGGTCTTGTCATTTGTATCATCGAAGAATTTTTCATTTGTGTAATGTAAAGGAGGTTGCCCCCTTGAAGAGGCTAATTTCTAAGGCGTTCATCTATATTTTATATATTTTTGTGCGCTGGTTTCATAACATTTGGTATCAGAGCTTTGGGTTCTAGGGTTTTGCTGCTCCAAACAGGTCATCATGGAATTTTCTCTATAAATTTTTTTCTGTGATGTTTCAGAAGCTAAAAAAAACCCCATTTGAGAAAAGATCTCACTGAACCTCGGGTCTAAATTTCAGATCGTGTTTCGCTATATTTTCAGAGATATGATCTAAGGAAGTTAGGGTTTGTTCAAGCTCTAGAATTTCCTCTAAAACAAGTCACCGTGGAATGTTCGCTATAACTACTTCGCTATGAAGTGCTAGAAGCTAAAAGAAAAAACCATTTCACAAGAAATTGGGCTGAATCTAGGTTCTGAATTTCAGATCTTGTCTCACTCTATTTTTGGATATATGATCTGAGGAATGTAGGGTTTTTGCAGACTCCTGAATTACATCCTAAACAGGTGACCTTGGGAAAATCATCATAACATTCTCTCTGAGCATCGGATTGAAATTTCGTAAGAAGCTACAGAAAGAGGACATCCTTTGGATTGTTGTATATCAATTTCAGGTCCGTAGGTTGAAACAGTGGCACGTGGAACTTTGCACAAGTTCGCTCTTATTAAAAGATATATAATCAGGTTAACTTGAGAGAATGTGCATAAATATTCCTTGGAGAATCCAATTTTGATTAGACGGGTAGAATTAGAGAGAGGACATAGAGGGCTACCATAGGTAGTAATTTCAGAACTTAAATATCTGAAAGTACAGAGTTACAGTCATTTCAAGATCGAGCTCCTAAAATCAAGAAAAAGCGAGATGAGGAAGTTTGATGGAAAGGATCCAGTAAATTTGATACTACAGATGGAGAAATATTTTGATCTACATGGTGTACCATTGTTACAAAAGGTACATATTGCATCTAATTATTTAGAACCAAATAAATTTTTATGGTATAAAGGGTTGTGTTCTCGTAAATCACTTGTCACTTGGTCAATTTTCATAGAGGAAATGATTGCACATTATGAGGATACAAAGAGAAATACCTTCTTTAGCCAATTGATAAATCTCAAACAAAAGTGTTCAATGGTAGAGCACATTGAGGACTTTCAAAAATTGAATATAAGGCTAAATGATATTCTAGAGAAGCAAAGGCTTGATGTCTTCATAGGTACTTTAAAGGATAACATTCAACATGAGGTTCGTCTTTGGGAACCTCATTCATTGGAAAAGGCATTCAAGTGGGCAAGAAAAATTGAAAGCGAAATTATGGAAACAAGGAATCCCACCACTAACAACTATAATTGGAAGAAAAAGGAGAAAAAGGGCTTTTTTACAATGTGATAACAAATGCACTAAAGGTCATAAGTGTGCTGAGAAGAAATTATTTTACATAGATTATGAAGAGGAGGAAGAAAAGGATCAAGAAACATCAAAAAGAGGATGTACACCAGGAACCAACCCCAAAGAAAGAAGAAATGAATCTAACCATATCTTGTAAAGAATTGAAAAGAATTACCACTCCTCAAACTCTCAATATAGAAGGACATATCAGGAAGAAAAAGGTTCAAGAAGTGAAAGATCACATCAAGAAGGAAGAAATGAATCGGACCATATCTTGTAATGAATTGGCTAGAATTATCACTCCTTAAACTATCAATATAGAAGGACATATCAAAAAGAAAAATGTTCAAGAAGTGAAAGATCACATCGAGCATCAAGAAATGAATCCGGCCATATCTTGTAATGCATTGGAAGAAATTACCACTCCTCAAACTATCAAGATAGAAGGACATATCAAGAAGAAAAAGGTAACAATGTTGATTGGTTCGGGTAGTACCCATAATTTTATTCATTGTAAGATAGCCAAGGAATTGAATTTCTTCCTATATCCAGCACCAGAGTGTCAAGTGATGGTTGCAAGTGGAGGAACCATAAATTGGTCTAGAAAGTGTTATAATATCTAGCTATCCATGGGAGAATATGTAATGAATAGCCCAATGCTTTCCATTCCAATGGGTGGTGCTGATTTTTTACTAGGAGTCCAATGGCTACAATCTTTGGGTATGATAGCTTTTAATTTTCAAGAACATTTTTTGAAATTTTTTTGGGAAGGAAAGGAAGTTGAATTGAGGGGTATTGAAGGGAAACCAGAAAAGATAATCAACTCTAACAACATGACAAATCTTCTAAATAAAGAACAATAGGGTGTAATTGCACAATTATGTTCACTAGAGGATCCCACATCGAAATCATGTATTTCTCCAGATCTCCAAAACGTTTTGGACAATCATTCAAAGGCATTTGAGACTCCCAAAACCCTCCCACCTATTCATGATCAAGATCATACTATTCATTTGATTCCAGGAAGTGTTCCTCCAAACATCGTGCCTTATAAAGATCCATATTCCCAAAGGAGTGGGAAGTCATTCAAAAGTTGTAGAAGATGGCAGTTCAAATAGTATTTCGAGAACTTGACAAGGAAGGAAAAATCATATTGGAGATTGAAGCAGTCACAGAACCAAGAAATTGACAGCTACGAAATAGATCAATTTCAAAGTATCTCATCAAGTGGAAGAACTTACCCGCTCAAGATTCCACATGGGAGGACAACAATTTATACAGAAGCATCAAGAACTACTCAAGCATTGAGGACAACACTTTTAGAAGGAGAGGGGCATGTTAGGTCCCTATACTACTAATGTAACCCATTATTGTTATTAGTACAACCCCCTAATTATATTTTTGTGCCCATGTAGTCCCCATATTGTTATTATTGTGCCCCATATAATCCCACCATTTTTATTACTGTGCCCTTACATTATTATTGTTATGTTGGCTCTGACTATATTATGACCCCTTAGACTCCTATATAAAGAAAGGAGGTCTTGTCATTTGTATCATCGAAGAATTTTTCATTTGCGTAATGTAAAGGAGGTTGCCCCCTCGAAGAGGCTGATTTCTAAGGCGCTCATCTATCTTTTCTATCTTTTTGTGAGCTAGTTTCATAACATATAGTATAAAATTATTTTACCTTAAAAATTGCCAATATTACATATTGTCTAATATATAATAATTAGAAATCTAAACATTTTTTTACAAAATTATCATCAAATATTTTAAAGTCTGGATATTAGGGACTAGTAAGATTTGCCAAGGCTTCTAAACTTGAAGATAAACTTCCATCCTTAAAATTTTTCCTGATGCTTGATGAAGCAAACACATCAAAAAAGTAATGGAAAAGGGTTCCCTTTATTAATTGTTGAATGTAGAAGAGATACAATAGATTAATTATAAAGCACTTGGAGAACATTGTTTGAGCAATGGTGCTAAAAAATCCCCAACAAGGAAGTTCTCTCAAAGAAATATGCAAACCTTCTCAATGGTGAAATCCTCTTCCCACTAGAATGTTGGATTACTGAGGAGAAATGTTTCTAACATAATGATGCTTTACTTATTCTTGTTTTTGATTCTCCAACGGTCTGTTTATATAGAATTTTGAATTCCCCTTCTGTCTATTGGTTCATTAATACGAAAATTACTTATGATTAGGACAAGAGGATCCCTTAGAGGTTGTATATATTAAGGTATAATCAAAATGAGTTGTTGGTAATTGGTAAATGTCAAGGAATCCCATCTTCCAAGTGTGTGAAGAGGTCTCAAATTGCTGACTCAAACTTTTATTCGCCCGTGGGTTATCGAAGAAAAACCGCGTAGTCACTAATTTTTGCCTTTGGATGAGTCGTGCGGATAGAGTTTATAATTGAAACCTTTGGAAATTTTTTTATTTTTGTATTTCATGATGTTTTCAGCTTGAAAGTATTCACCTATATGTTTTCCTAGATGAATTTGGGTGATAGTTGGATTGTATAAATGTGTGTATAATTTTTTTGTGTTAACATGCACACCTTGGAGAGAAACAAAAATTGGTATCTGGTAGGATTTCCTTAAAATAGAAATATTGTTGGATGTAAATTGATTTACAAATCAAAGAGAGTTGATGGTAATGTTGAAAGGTATAAATCCAAACTAGTCAAGAAAGGATACTATTACATGGAATGTATATATTTTCATTAAAAAAATTCCACTAGTTTTTAAGATTGTATATATTTGTATTGTGTTGGCACTAGATTTTTTGCTTAAATTTGAGTTAGAGAAATTATATGTTAAAATAAATTTCTTACATGGACATTTGGAAGAGTATATTTATATGCAACAACCAAAAGGGCCTAGAAACATTACAAAATAAGATTAGTTTACAAGCTCAATAAATTATTGTATGTCCTGAAGCAGTCACATAGAAAATGGTACAAGAATTTTGATTCCTTCATGACGAGGTATAACTATACTAGATGTGAGCATGACCATTGTGTGTACTTCAAAGTTTTGAATGAGATATTCATTATCTTAGTGCTATAAGTTGACAATATGCTTGTTTCAAGAAAAAGCATGGATGAAATCATTAGGTTGAAGGCTTAGATGAATAATACAATTGATATGAAGATCTAGGAGAAACAAAACAAATCTTGGGAATTGAAATACGTAGACATAAAGAAAATGGTAAGATAAGGTTTTCACAATAGAATTACGTTGAGAAATTACTTGTGAAATTTAGGGCGAACAATGTGAAACTTGTCAATATCCCTTTAGCTTCCCATTTCAATATTTCTTGAGTTTTATATCACATTAGTAAGGAAGAAATGGATTATATGTCTCATGTACATTATTCTAATGTAGGAAGTATGATGTATGCAATGGTGTGTACAAGACTGAATACTTCAAATGAATTTGATGTTGTCAACATATGGAAAATCATAGAAAAGAACAATGGAGTGCAATGAAATGGGTTCTTCGGTATCTTAGAGACACAGCCATTTATTGCATCACCTTTAATTCATATAATTCATATGTCTATGGCTAGCTAGATTAAAATTTTGTTGGTGGCTTGGAAAAAAGGAAATTTATTTTAGGTTATGGCCTTACTCTTTTATGGGAAGATATTATTTGGATGTTGAAGATATAGGGAATAATTTCTTTTTTCACTGCAAAGGCATAGTATATTTTTGTATCAAATGCTTTCAAAGAGGCAATTTTGTTGAAAAGACTTCTAGTTGAATTTGGAATAATGCAATGTATTTGTATCCTGTGATAATCAAAGTGCTATACATTTGGCTAAAATTCTAGCTTATCATAATAAGGCAAAGAAAATTGATATAAAATACCATTTTGTAAGATATGCCATTTATGGAGGTGGAATAGATCTTAAAAAGGTCCACACTCAAGAATAATGTGAAAACATGTTTACAAAACCAATGTTGTTAGAAAAGTTGCAGTGGTGTTTGGTTTCTCTTGGCTTATAGAAGAGGTGATGAAAGGACTTTAGAAAGGTAAAAATATAAGGAAATTTTTGTCAAGGAGGATATTGTTAAGAGTATGACAATAATTTAGTTTAAATAGATTGTAAAAACAATATTTAGCTAAGTAAATCATTTATGGTGGTTACTTTAAGGATGTTGGTATTTTAACCAAAGGATAGTTATAAAAATTATTGTAATAGTGACTACTACATTTGTGAAGGTCAAGAGACTGCAAAGAAATGTAATCCTGATTGTAATTTTCTCTTGATAATAAGAAAAAATTGGCTTTCCCATGGATGCTTTCTTGACCAATCGTGATAATCTTACCAAATGAACTCTTTGTGCATTAATTTTTCTCATTGTTTCTATATTTAGGCAGATAGTCCTTCTTTTGAATTAGTCAACCATCTGCATTTTACATGTGCATCTGACACCTGTGCATATATTTTAATGCCGCCTTTTTGTTCTTCATTTGATATTTTTTCATACCATTTTCACGAGAGTCCGTTTGAATTTTTACTGGAGTTTTTATGGCACTAAAAATGGAGGACACTATAATGTGAGACCTATTGCAAGAAGAGCTCATAAATATCATATAAACATTAAATAAAGATTTTGTCCAGGGTTTGTTCCTTGTGTTTAAATCTCAATGATATAAAGATTATTTCTAGGGTCAAGGGGTTTGCTGCTAGAAAAAAATCCCTCTGCCAAACCCTTATTTCAGTAGGGTTTCTACCTCATACAAAGTACTGTTGTTCTTGGTTTATTGTCATCACCAACGACTATCTTCTGTTTCATCTTCTTCATTTCCTTGCTTTGGTTCGTAGTCGAATGAACAAGAATGGCCCGGAGTTTCGACAACAACGTAATTGTCTCACTAATTATTGTTCCTTCTTTGTTTAACTACCATTATTTTTTTGTTTAGCTTAATTAAACAACCTCGGCCTCTTATGATTACAGTATCAAGGTTCGGTCCCCTTCAGCAAGTGGTTAGAGGTATTATGAGGTATTATGTTGAAAACCCCTCTTCTTTTCGTCTATCTTCAGCAACAATGCTCCAGGGTCTATATTAGATTTGGGTATGTTTTGTATGGAGGGTCTACGTTAAGTTTGGATATTCTTTGTATGAAAACTAGTTATCGATGCATAAGCGATTATCATGGAAAATACTTTCAGATGACAAGAGTCTATGTATAATATTAGTCTGTAGGAACCTTTCTTTTGGTTACGGCATGGTTTAGATTTATATTCATATTTACACAAGTATATGGTTTGTAATTTTTCAAGAAAGGATTCTGCCAGTCTCCGAATCTTGGTTTGCCTCTGTAAATTTCAAGTTACATGACCATTTTCTTAAACTGAAGTTTGACAAGAATAAGAATTCGCTGGCAGTGGAAAAAGTATTTTGTCGAGTATTTCTTGATGCACAATGACCATCCAAGGTTTAATTTATGGATCTTCACAAGATGGGCTCATGTTTTATTCATATCATTCAAATTAAATTGCTTTTTCACTTATTTTTTCCACTCGAAAGCCTTGAAATGTTGGTTATTTTTACAAGGAGTTGGAGAAATTGAATAAGCTTATAGTAGAAGCAGAATTTGATAATGAAGAATGCAAGAAGCCTCTAGATGAAAAAGCTACAAAACCTCTTGGTCCTATAGAAGGTGACCTAGATGAATGGGTAAGGATTTTTTCTTTTGAGTATTATTTTCATTCAACGCTCTTCCACAGATTGAATGACGTTAATTTTTCAATGAGACTTTGTTGTGTTTTTCATTCTGTATACCTTAGATTTTTTGTTGAAGTTCATGTAGATGTTATTTATTTAGAGGTTTTTAATATAAAACAATTGTGTTGTAGAAGGTACGAAGAGAGAGATATTTGGTGATACAACAAGCTGAAGGAGTAAAATCTATGTGAATATATTAGATGTCTCTGAGGGAAACAACGTGTTTGTTTTGTTAGGAATAGGTTGATGCTTATTTTCTTTGGAGGTTTAATAGCATATAGGGAAAAATGAATTTGGACATTGTAAAATCAAGCGTCAACATTTTTTCCGATTCTTTTAAATTTCCTCCGCTTTTAGACAAAAACAGGGAGTCCACTCCACTTGGTCTCCATTCAATGAAATCACCCGTTCTTTAACACACCCGTATCGTTTTTGGACCGAACTCCATCACTGATTTCTGAGACCAAAAAATGTACTCCTAAAAGCTTTTCTTCATGTGTGAGTTTTGGTTTATGAAACCCCAATTTGTATAGAAGTATTTTATATGAGAACAATGTTTGTGGTTTGATGCATTTTATCCCCAACCATGGTAGGTAACTTGTTGGCAGGAGAACATGAGAAGTGCATTAATTATTAGAATAAAAAATAAAAATAAAAAAGAGATTTGTAAGTAATATCGGACATTAACTCAAATTCAATTTTCTTAAACTTGCATATGTGCTTTTCATTTTTTATCATTTTTGTTTTCATAATAAGTGTACGCCACATTAATAGATACATGATCCACCATTGCCAAATATGAAAATAATTTTACGAAAATAAGGGGAAACTTATTGCTTTTCTTAGGTTGTAAATCTGACGAAACTAGTGGAGCATATTGATAGATCATGTATTTTTCTTGCCGTTATTATTTTTGACTTCAAACTTAAAGTTAGTTTCATCATTGTACATATGAACCTAGAAAGCGAGTTTCTAGATTTGTGAACATAAGGAATGTCAATAGATCATTTGTAGCCTTTAAAGTAAGTATGATTAGAATGTCAAGCTTCATATCATTCTAGAAGAGTTCAATTGGATTTAGGAAGTTATGTATGCATTGTGATGCAGGAGCATGAGGCTTAAAGATAAAAGGCTTTGTATTATTCCAAGAATACAAAAAATGTTTACAAGCAAAGGAGTGGGGTCCTTTAGTTGTCAATTTACAAAGCTTTCAAGTTAGGATTTAAACTAGAATCTAGGATTTAGATTATCATGTAATAAATTCAAATAGTTAGATGTAGTGGAGATTCTCAAGGAGAATATCATGCAGATTAGATAGGATTAATTATTTCGATCCTTTCACTTAGGATTTGGTTGTTAAAAAAACAAATACTTATTTAAGTTCTGAATCATAATAAGGGGATTTTTATTGATTCATCTTGTTTTGCCATATAAGATTTAGTTGGAGAAAATCTATCTCTGTTTATTTCTGTGTATATTGGTCAATCTCGGAGGTGTTGCATCCCTCCATAATATCACTGTGTATTATTGAATTTCCAGTTTAGTCCTAAAAACTATGAGTATTGTGTGATTGCATTTTATCACTTTTCGTCATGTATTAGTAAATGTGGGGTTTGAAAGTGTACAAGTTCCTAGATCAGGCTTGAAGGGCCGCACTCATCCTTAGCCGTTGAATTTATTTTCAGTGCCTTACGATCAGTCAACAACAGGGGTTGACCTGTTGTTAACTCGTGGTTTAAATAGAAGTCCCACGAGCCGAAAGATCTAATGGCCATCATTATCCGAAGCATATCGGGCTTAAAAATGAGTGGACATTAACTCAAGAACTAGACCTGATATCAATTAAATTATAGTTTATAAACCCCGTCAACTCTGTCCAAAGGAATTAAGCATGTGGAAAAATATGGACCTGAACTTTTATAAATTGAGGACTTATAAACCTCATCGGGTCCGTGAGGCCGAATAAATGTCACGCAGATCTTCGAGCGATGTCACAGTGACCGTTCGATCACTAAGACTACTGACCATTAGATCAATCTCGCATCACATCATTCATAAGTAAGTAATCCTTGCATTGAGGAACCGAAAATTGTGATTTGTGATGTTTTAAAGACTTATAAGTCACTTGTTACTAGGCGGAATTAAGAAATTCGGCTAACTTAGTGGAATAGAAAACTTTAGAGGTAGATGACTAATACTCTGTCAGAAATTCAAGAAGAGATTCAGTCTGAATTAGAGGAAATTGTTTCCAGTTTTGAACGTTTGTCATAAACGCCTGCACCCTAGCCACCATTTGTGGAATGATAGCAACTTAAAGACATTGAACATGATCTCAAGGGTCAGAGAAAGAAATCCACCATGGCTTTCAGAGTTGGAAGAGAACATGGTAGAAGAGGAAGACCTGTTGCAAATGTTGAAGTGATGGAAGCTATGCAATAGATGCAAGCTAGATTAGAACCAATCGAAACAGGGAGAGATGTAGATGTTTGAGATGTCAAAGATCTTGAAGCTGAAGCTACAAAAGAGGAGGGACCTATAGAAGTTACTCCTGAGATGAGATTCTTTAAGTCAGTGTTGAGATCCACATCTAGACCCAAAACCAAGGTTTCAATTTATGTAGGAGGATTAAATCATGAGGAGCTGATAGACTGGATTAATGACATGGAGAAATTATTTGATTATGAAGAAATAGAGGATGAAAAGAAGGTAAAGTTTGTTGTCACAAAGTTGAAAGGATATGCAGCACTTTGGTGGGATAGAGTGCAGGCAGATAGAAGAATACTTGGCAAACAACCAATTAAGAATTGCAACATAATGGTGACAAAACTGAAAAGTAAGTTTCTACCAAGTGACAATCAGCAAACATTATTTAGACAGATGCAAAATCATAGACAGAGGTCTATGACAGTAAAGGAATACATAGAGGAATTCTACAAAGTGAGTATAAGAGCAGAAAAAATACAAGATACATATGAGAAGGTTTCCAGATATGTGAATGGTCTTAGAATGGACATTCAAGATGAGATAAGTGTATTGTCTCCTAAAATAGTAGAAGAGGCTTATCAGATGGTACTGAAGGTCGAAGAAAAACTCATGAGGAAGAAGTATTCCAGAAACATAGGTACTTTCCAAGGAAGGGGAAAACGAGGTGGTAGCGGAAGATCTACAGCACCTGGAGATGGAGCTAGCAGCAGCTCAAGTCAGCATACACCCACAAGAGGTGATGCAAGTGGAAGAGGGAGTTTTTCCACAGGAAGAGGAGGCAGAGGCAGAGGAAGAG
This sequence comes from Pinus taeda, assembly GCA_000404065.3. Taxonomy (NCBI): domain Eukaryota; kingdom Viridiplantae; phylum Streptophyta; class Pinopsida; order Pinales; family Pinaceae; genus Pinus; species Pinus taeda. The sequence goes on along the minus strand of APFE031599229.1, from coordinate 99,830 downwards.
AAGTTAGATGTTACAGGTCTAACAAGATGGGACACCGAGCTTATGAGTGCCCAGAAAATGCTGTGACAACCCATAGAAATGCAATTGTTGCACAGACTGAAGAGGAAACAAGAATGGTGAAAGAAGAAGAAAATGTACCAGAGAGAGGAGAATCTTTCGTATTCAACAAAGTATTACTAAAGCCAACAAAGGAAGTTGTTGAACCAACACAAAGTAAGACTTTGTTCAAGACTGTCTGCAAGGTTCAAGGGAAATGCTTTTAGATGATAATTGATAGTGGCAACACTGATAATTTAGTCTCTGCAGAAGTGATAGAGAAGTTGAAATTGAAGACAAAGAAACATCCAACACCTTACAAGGTATCATGGCTACAAAAGGGACATCAGTTGTTAGTAAATGAACAATGTGAAGTGGATTTACAGTTGGGCAAGTATAAAGATAAAATTTTGTGTGATGTGATACCTATGGATGTGTCTCATATATTGTTGGGTAGACCATGGTAGTATGACAGAGGAGCTATGCATGATGGAAAGAAGAACACCTACAAATTCAACAAAGATGGTGTTAATCATACATTGCTGCTAATAGAAGATGAAGATAGATCGAAGAAACCTGAAGCAAATACCCTTTCGTTGAGTGGAAAGGAGTACTTACAACAGATGGATGAAGATGTGATAAGTTTTGTGTTGGTTTGCAAACCCAAGGTAATAATTACTTCCACAAAAGTTTCTGATTTACCAATTCAAATTTAAGAGATGTTGGACAGTTATTATGATATCATTGTAGATGACTTGCCTAGTGAGTTACCACTCACTAGAAAAATCAGTCATCATATAGATTTGATTCCAGGAGAAAATCTACCAAATAAAGAAGCTTATAGGATGACTCCCATAGAGAATGAAGAAATTAGAAAATAGGTTCAGGAACTGTTAGATAAAGCATTGATTAGAGACAGTTTGAGTCCTTTGCAGTGCCAACAATGTTGAGCCCAAATATAGATGGAGGTTGTAGAATGTGCATTGATTCAAGAGCAATCAATAAAATAACCATCAGGTATAGATTTCCTTTACCTAGAATTGAAGATTTGATTGATTGTTTGAGTGGAGCAAGATATTTTACAAAGCTATATTTAAAGAGTGGGTATCATCAAATAAGGATTAGAGAAGGGGATGAATGGAAAACTACTTTTAAAACAAATGAAGGATTGTATGGATGGATGGTAATTCCCTTGGGGTGGTCAAATGCACCTAGTACATTGATGAGGCTTATGAATGAAGTTTTGAAGGAATTTATTGGTAAATTTAAATAGTATATCTGGACGATATATTGGTTTACAGCAGGTCTAAGGAGGAACGCATGAGATGTCTGAATTATGTCTTACAAAGGTTGCAGCAAGAGAAGTTACTACTAAAATTAAAGAAGTGTTCATTCATGAAGGAAGAATTGGTGTATTTTAGTTTTGTTGTTTCTACTGATGGATTGAACATGGATCAAGAGAAGATCAAGGCAATCATAGAGTGGCATTCACCAAAAAGTGTTTTTGAGGTAAGAAGTTTTCATGGTCTTGCTAGTTTTTATAGACAATTCATAAGGAACTTTAGTAAGATCAATGCTTCTATTATCGACACTATAAAGAAAGATAGACAACCATTTAAATGAATTGTTGAAGCAGAAAGGAACTTTCAGCTGTTGAAAAGAAAGATCACTCAAAAACCTATTTTGATTTTGCCTAATTTTAATAAACCTTTCCAAGTGAAATGCAATTCCATTGGAGAAGCCATTGGACGTGTTTTAAGTCAGGAGGACATACCTGTAGGTTATTTCAGTGAGAAACTAAATGAAACAAGGAAGAAATATTCTTCTTATGATAAGGAATTTTATGCAGCTGTGTAGTCATTAAAGAAGTGGAGACATTACCTGATGTCTAAAGAGTTTATACTTTATTCAGACAACCATGCATTGCAATACATTATGCAACAACCAAAGCTTAATCAGAAACATGCCAAATGGATAGAGTATCTTCAAGGTTTTAGTTTTGTCTCGAAGCATATAAATGGCCAATCAAATAAAGTAGCAAATGCCTTAAGTAGAAGAAATATACTACTTCAGGAAAGTCAAATTCAAGTGTTGCGTTTCGATTTTCTTAAGGAACTATATGAAAAAGACATAGATTTTAAATAGGCATTTGAAGCTTGTAAAAATCATGTTTTGTTAGATGGAAGTAAGTGGCTTGATTATTCCTTGCAACATGTGTTGTTGTTTAAAAGAAATCAAATATGCATACTAAGTTGTTCAATGAGGGAAAATTTAATCAAGGAGAAACATACTAGTGGACTTGCAGGACATTTTGGTTTAGACAAGACTTATAAGCAGTTGAACAGGTTTTATTTATGTCCGAAGATGAGGACTGAAGTGGAAAAATATGTGAAAATTTGTAAAGTTTGTTAGTATGCAAAATGAAGAAGCCAAGACACAAGGTTGTATGTTCCATTACCTATCCCATATAGGCCTTGGTATATGGTAAGCATGGATTTTGTTTTGGGCTTACCAAAGACTCAAAGAGTAAATGATTCAATTTATGTTGTAGTTGACAAATTTTCAAAAATGGAACATTTTATTCCATGTTATAAGCGAGTGATGCTACTCACATTGCTAATCTATTTTTTAAAGAGATTGTAAGATTGCATGGGTTACCTAAGAGTATTGTTTCAGACAGGGACTCCAAATTTGTTAGACATTTTTCGAGGACATTGTGGAAGAAGCTTGGAACTAAACTGTGTTTCAGTTCTACTTATCATCCTCAAGTGAATGGACAGACTGAAGTTGTAAATAGAAGCTTGGTTAATCTTCTAAGAAGTCTTACAGGTGAACATCCAAAACAATGGGATCAAGTATTGGCACAAGCTGAATATGCATATAGTGACTCTCCTAACAGGAGTACAGGGCATAGTCCATCCCATATAGTTTATGGAATGCACCCAAGAGGAGTGTCTGAATAAAGAAATCTGGGGAAAGTTGAGATGAGAAGTGCTAAAGGGGAAGATTTTGCTTCATAGATGCAAAAAATACATGAACAAGTAAAACAATGGTTACAGGACAACAACATAAAGTACAAGAGTAGAGAAGACTTGAGAAGGAGAAAAGTTGACTTTGAAGTTTAAGATTTGGTTTTAGCACACATGAGCAAGGAAATATTTCCAAAAAGAGAGTATAACAAGTTAAAGTTCAAGAAAATTGGACCATGCAGAGTATTGAGGAAATTTTCTGCAAATGCATATGAAATTGAATTACCCCCTGTTATTGAAATATCTCTAATTTTCAATGTTGTTGATTTGTACAGGTATGAAGGTGAAAATGCAGATGACATAATAGAAGACCAAGAGAAAGAAGAAATTGATTAGGTAAAACAATGACCTAGAACAAATTAATTGCGGCGAGAGAGGATTTTGGACAAGAAATTATTGAAGAAGAAAATTGGATAGGAGTATTTTCAGTATATGGTCAAGTGAAAAGATCAACCAATTGCTGAAGCTACCTGGGTGGCAGACGTCGCGCTACAAAAATTCAGCAGTTCTGTAGAAGACCTCATGGATAGGAGCCCATGAATAATTTTACAAGCAAAGGCATGGGGTCATTTAGGTGTCAATTTACAAATATTTTTAATTATGATTTAAACTAGAATCTAGGATTTAGATTATCATGTAATAAATTCAAATAGTTATAAGTAGTGGATATTCTTGAGGAGAATATCATGCAGATTAGATAGGATTAGTTAGTTCGATCCTTTGATTTAGGATATAGTGGTTAAATGAACTAATACTTATGTAAGTTCCCAGTCATAATAAGGGGATTTTGACTGATTCAGCTTGTTTTGCCATATAAGATTTAGTTGCAGAAAATCCGTCTCTGTGTCTTTCAATGTATATTGGTCAATTCCAGAGATGTTGCATCCCTCCATAATATCATTGTGTATTATTGAATTTCCAGTTTAGTCCTAAAAACTTAGAGTATTGTGCAATTGCATTTTATCGCTTCTCACCGTGTATTAGCAACTACAAGGCTTGAAAGTGTACGAGTTCCTTGATTAGGCTTGAAGGGCCACACTCATTATTAGCCGCTGATTTTAATTTCAACACCTTACAATTAGTCAACAACAGGGGTTAGCCTGGTGTTAACTCATGGTTTAAATAGAAGTCTCGTGAGCCAGAGGATCTAATGGCCACCGTTATCTAATGGATATCGAGCTTAAAAATGAGCAGACATTAACTCAAGAACCAGACCCAATATCAATTAAATTATAGTTTATAAACCCCATCAACTATGTCCAAAGGAATTAAGCACATGGAAAAATCTGGACCTAAACTTTTATAAATTGAGGACTTATAAACCTCATCGGGTCCATGAGGCCGAATAAACGTCATGCAGATCTCCGAGCGATGTCACAGCGACCGTTGGATCACTAAGACTATTGACCATTAGATCAATCTCGCATCACATCATTCATAAGTAAGTAATCCTTGCCCTGAGAAACCTACAATTGTGATTTGTGATGTTTTAAAGACTTATAAGGCACTTGTTGCTGGGGGGAATTAAGTAATGTTGCTAAGTTAGCAAAATAGAAAACTTTAGAGGTAGATGATTGATACTCCACTTGAAATTCAAGAAGAGATTTAGTCTGAAATAGAGGAATTTTTTCTCGTTTTGAAAGTTTGTCATTAACACCTACACCCAGACCACCACATTGTCAATCCATCCAAATCTCATTCAAAATAAGTTGTCAATTGTTTTACTTTGTTGCTAAATGTTTTTGAATGATGCTTGCAGTTCTAGTAAAATGCTCCCCAAATATCTTTTATGAGACATCCAAATCGTATCCTTTGTCCAAAAGATTCCATAACTACAACTTGTAAAATACAAGTCTTGGTGCTATAAAATACTTTGTTTTATTTTCCGAGCTATCTGATACTTGGGAGCATGGGCCTGAACAATACCTATTTTTTATAATTAAATCAAAGCTATGTTTGGATATTATGCGTGGCTTCTAAAAGAGGTTTTCTGACAGTGATGATAATTTGGTGCAATTGTAAAATTTGTAGAGTAGCCAAAATACCGTGAGAAAAAGAAGAAGACAAAAGATAAATTCAAAATTGTGAGCTTTAAGGCAAGAGAGGGCATTGAATTGACTCTGGAACTCGTATGTGGAGTTCTGTTTTAGAAATTCTTAGAATCACCGTCCACTCCTTCTAACCCTTTTGATTCAACACAAATATACTGTTATTATACCTTTAGCCATTTTTGTGATGACTGAGACATTCATTAAATTTATTTATCTTTAATTTTCTCAGTGCCCTATTCTAATTGATTTAATATTATGTGCATTGTATTTATTAACTATATTTAGACTGCAAGAACTAGGATAATGTGTTTTTACGAGAAATAAAATACTTGTTAGTATTGGTATTTAGTTGGGCTTTATCATAGTCATGAGGGGCATTATGCAAAGGGCGAGTTCTTTGACCTAATATTCAAAAATCCATTATATGGATGTGTACATAGTTATTAATTATATGAAAATTGCCAGAGTCAGCATGATGTGCTTCTCTTAGAAATAGAATATATGTTAGTGATGGGCTCTATTATATCTATTAGTGTTGGACTCTATTGTAGTTGGTAGGGAGTTATGTATAAAACACACTTGTCAATTAATATTCAGAAAGCCATTATCTGGATACCAGTGATTGAATTTTTTATTGTATGAGTGACACTTAAGGTATCGAATGAGCTTCGATTTGTATTTGGTAAAAGTTAATAATCAGAAAGCCATTATCTCGATACCAGTGATTGAAATGTAATTTTTTTTATTACAAGAGTGACGCTTTAAGGTATCCAGTGAGATTCCAGCTATATTTGGTAAAAGTTAACTTCATATTAGAGTTCTGGGTAGCATGTCAGTTATTTGTGGTTTTAGTTAATGTTACTGGGAACTTCATGGAACTAAAGAGAAAGAAATTATTGTTTTTTTGCAATGAGAGTAGTTGACTTTTCAAGCACTATGTCAAATTTGACTATATCAGTTTTGCTAATGTTCTAATTCGCATGCCTATGACAATTATTTTTTTTGACACCATTGTGAATTAGAAATGTAGTTCTTCATAATTTTAAGTCTAGCAATTTCAGAAACTATAAAACAAACTTGAATAATCATTAAGTGAATGACAGATACAATCTCTATGAAATCAGAGATAGATAAATACTCGTTCGTTCAAATTAAAACTATTTGAAATAAGCATTCGTTGGTTGCTCATAAAGCAATTAAAACTAATACAATCTTGCATCACCCCTATCAAGGTTAAGGTTTCTGATATGTTTCTCGGTTTTGATCTTCTCGAATAACAAAATCATACACAAGTTCGATTAATGTTTATAGCTATATCTAGATATATGGAGGGAGTATCTTTCGATTTGAATTTTTCTTTCATAAATAGTTAAGTCATTTATGAAGTTATGCATTGCTAAATTATAAATTTTATGATTTGAATTTTTCTTTTATAAATAGTTAAGTTGTTGTTGTTGTTTTTTTTTTTTTTTTTTTTTTTTTTTTTTTTTTGAATTAAACTATTCTATTATGTTCATGAAGCCAAGATACAATTACATTCAAGTTGACAGAGGGATCCTACTGCTAGAGATAATGACAGAGTGGATCGACCAGGTGTAGCTAGGAGACAGACTGCCTGTTGCATGCGTTTGAGACCCCAAAAAAATTCCCACGCAGGGGAAAACCAAACTAACATTCTCGCCAGCCACCAGAACAGAGGAGAGAAAAAATTCCCACGCAGGGGAGAGCCAAACTGACCTTCTTTCCCATCCCCAGAATAGAGGACCTATCCCCACAATAACCAACTCATAGACAATACGACACGTTGACAGAATGACCTGCATAGACATTACGACACGTAGACAACCAGAGACAAGTGGACAAAGAGACCTGACCGAAGAGACCATGAACCAAAAACCAGAACCAAACATCAAAACCTGCATCGAAGCGGTGAGCTATTCCTCTGGCTCCTCCTCCATGATTGGACAAGGTCTGTAATAATCCTCGTCCTGCACCGTGGTTTTAGTTTCCACGACCGCTACAGGTTGACGCTAGTTGTTCTCCTTCTGTGGATTCGGAAAATCTGCAGCTTTGCCTTTATTTGCCTGGGCCAAATTGGCTTGTTGGGCCTCGTCCCTCGGAGGATCAAACTGAGGCGGAGCACTGGATCTGCCATCGTCCACAGATTCATCAATGAACAGAACTAAAATGTGGGCGTTTATGCACGGGCGGTTCAAGTGACTCTCGAAGGAGAAAATAGCAGAGCCAAAGAAGGGAGCAGCTGAGGTTCCAGGGGAGCTTGGCTCCAGGAATTGGGTAGGCCGGGATGGATTGGAGGCAGCGGACCTAGGGCAATGGCAGAAGCAGTGACAATGAGGGCAGTGGCAAGGAGGAGAGGTCTCCTCATCAGCTGGGTGCCTCGAGGTCCCTCCTCTACTGGTGCCTCGACGGCTCAGTAGTCTTTGACGCTCACGGACCATGTTAGCAGGGTGATGCAGTGAATAATCAACCTGGACGAGTAGGCCTGGGCTGTAACAAAACAGGGCAGAGCCCGAATTAACCGGGACCTGCAACTGAATTAAACAGGAATCAGGAAGAATGTGGTCAGGGACGCAGAGGGGGCCTATGTACATAGAGCTTCCACCTCTACCTTGGAGGTCGTCCGCCATTAAGATGGCAATCACATCCATTGCAGAGCCTAGCTGAACAACGTAGTCAAGTGAGGCCGGGGCATTAATGCACCCAGCCTGTCGTCCTGTGGCTATTAAAGCCACCTTCCGGGAATGACCGACTCCACCGCCTCACAAGTGAACATGGCGTATGGTCGGCATGTGGCCTCCATGAGACCCCAGTCCCGTCAACCACCTTGAACTAGCTGGCACCCGCATCCGGGGAAGTTGTTTATGAAGTTATGCATTACTAAATTATAAATTTTATGAATGACAAGAGTATTTATTTAAATATAAAGATTATATATTTTTATTGAGAATTTATATTTATATGTACTTAATCTCTTTTACAAAATTTCATCATTTTGTATTTTAATTTCGGATAATATATGAAATTAAAAATAGCACGACTTATCAATTCATATGTAAAATTAAAATACAATATATTTTAATTAATTTTTAGAAAATAATATATAATATATATATATATATATATAATTATATATTAAATAATATAATTTAGATCGTAGATGTTATAATCTAATCATTTTAATTAAATTTAAATAGTGGTTTCAATAAGCTCTTAATCTCTATTTTTAGTATTTTGTTAAAAGTATATCAAATTAAGATTTTTAGTTTAAGATCTAAAAACTATATCTTTATCATATCCAATTTAAAAAATTTATCTATCTTTTTAGACATTTTGAGACAATTTCTAATATTAAATAATTGAATACCCTTAAACTACCAACTAAAAAAGCTTATCTTCCAGAATTCCTTGGCTAAAAAGACCAAGATACTAGTGATTAGAAAAATAGAATACTAAGAAGTGGTAGGATTTTCCTTGATATTCATTATTATAATAAGCATATATAAAAAACAAAGAATTGAAACCAATAATTATCTTCATCATAATACAAAATTACGAAATATTTAAATATTAATACTTATTATATTGTATTTAAGATATTCATGATTATTATATTTGTGTGAATTTATTGTTGTTGGCAAGGCCTTTATGTCCGTAAAAATGGAAGTAGCCCTCGTATGTTAATATATATGTAACTAAGTAATCATCCAATTTAAAAATTTTACCTATAATTATTTATACTTATTGCATTATTATTTATATTTATGAATTAGTGATAGTTTCTATTATTTCATGATTATGGATATTTTATTTTATAAATATTGAAAAATTATTCCTACACTAATTTAATATATAATGTTTGAATTTAATTTAAGTGGTAAGTGTAAATGTTTAATTTTTTTATATACAAAGTAGTGTAACCAAACCTATTAGTATAACTTAAAAATATAATTTAATTATATTTAATATTAAATTATAATATTAATTATGTTTTATAGTTCAATTTTATTAAATTATATATCTATATTTATTTTTAAAAGTCTATTTTTATTGTGTAATATTAGTTTTAAATCTTTAACATATAATAATGGATTTTAATTAAATAAATATTTTTAAGTTTTATTAATTTTTTAGATTCAATTTAATTTTATTAAACATATAAAAAATAATTTCTATTAATTTATGTATATTTAAAAACAAATAATTGAACTATAAAATTAAAAAAAAATTAACCATCAAATTTTCTATATTATTAGAATTTTAATATTTTAATATTAATATAACCAACAATATATTAATGAATCTTCCTACACAAACAACATATACTTGAATCTTTCTGTACGAACAACATATTTGTGAATCTTCATGCAGAGGTAACATATCTATGAATCTTGTTAGATAAAAATCTTCTTCTTTCGTATAAATAATATATTTGAAATATATTTGTGAATCTTCGTCGAGAAACAACATCTTGCACAAACAACATATTTATGAATCTTGCTACGCAAACAAACAACATTTTAATAATTATACATGCACACATATAATATAATTTTAAAATTGGTTTATCAAAATTTTCTCATGTTGTTATTATATTGTTTTAGGAGAGCTCTTTAGAGAAAACATCTAATTGATGTATGAGATAAATGAAATTGATGTGACATGAAATTGGTGTGCAATTAGTTTATGAGCATTTATTAGTATCTAAGATTTATAGACATTCAATTCACAAGTGGAATTTTAGTATCTAAGACGTATAGAGATTCAATTCACACATGGAATCTTGGCCTATAGGACATTTTGCTAATAAGATTTTAGTACCAAAGTCAACAGATGTACACACTTTACCCCTTCCTCACTTTGAATTTGAACCTATGCCATCTTACTATGTAACACACCTTCTTAACCATTAAATCTACTTATTACCATTCATAATATGATAATTATTCTAAAATAATAACCTCGTTATTTAAAAACATAAATAATTAAAAATATCAATAAATGTAATATTTCGGGTCAAAAATGCAAACGATAATATTTTAATAACTTTATATCTTAAATATTTTTAAAATTAATCATATATCTAAATAATTTTAAAATACTCTTTTCAATATTTTGGGTAGAGATTTGTTAACATCAAATTAAATTTTATGGCGGATTCCTTATCATTGAACATTTTATTATTTGACATTAGTTTGACTTACTATTTAATATTTTTTATTTAAAAGCGTTAAAATTTCAATTTGATTATTTAAATCTAACTTAAAATCAAACAAATATTCAATATTATTTCATGAGATAAAAAACAAGTGCTATATAGTAGTTATTCCCTACCATTTAGTTTATAAGGTTAAAATTTCAATTTGATTATTTAAATCTAACTTAAAATCAAACAAATATTCAATATTATTTCATGAGATAAAAAACAAGTACTATATAGTAGTTATTCCCTACCATTTAGTTTAAATATAAATAAATTCAAATGAAAAGCATACATGATACAGAAATATATAACCTAAGCTACCAAAACTGTCCACTAGAATATTGAGTACCATATCTGCATACTAGAACTCTATTGTGTGCAGAACAAGCCTTTAGTAATCTCGATTCATGGAAAATATCATGTCAAGTGATTTTAGCATAAAAGGCATGGTCGAAGAATCTCAGTTGGCCAATAGGCTCAAAAGCTGCATAGGTTGTGTAAGTGCATGTGACAAAATTCTATGAATCAATCCTATCTGTGCTTTTCTAGTTCTAGCAGGGAAGAAAGATTTTCGCTGATGTAGGAGCCTGTCTGATTTCCGAATGCTATGATCATCTTCTGGCACACATAATATTCCTATGCATATTTCGTATGAGATTATTTTGGGCTTTTTACTCCTGATTCAATTGAATTAACAATGACGGTGATATCCCTCTTGCAATCCTCGTTGAGCGAAATTAGGAGCAACATGAGATTTTTAGAAGTTTCCTTGACATCCAACATGTTGGAATGAACCACTTGTGGGTTGGGAGATTCCAACACTCCGCACCCTTAGACTACAATGTGATAATCTCTAATGTTGTCTACATGTTTCAATTTAGGCTTTTCTGCTTCATCTGTCTTCTTAGTCATTGATCCCCTCATATTTTCCTTAAGGGATTCGATCTTGAGATTCATTTTGTTTAACTTACTATGGATATCCTTGACAACAACCTCATAGACCTCCTAAAGTATTTTGCCATCGATGACCTGAATTTTTTGACTGAACGAACTGATGTGTCTTATTTCATGGAATTTTCTGTAGGACTGCATCAAGTCTGACAACTTTTTGAGGTATCCAATGACTACTTTGTTAGCTTGATAAAGCCTCTTAGGTTGATATGGTGAATCAGATTCTTGTAGGCACACGTAGGTTGTTTTTGGAGAGGATATGCTCTGAAACGTCTCAATAATAGTAGTTTCCATGGAATGCATTCTGTGTAAATATTTGTCATATTCACTAGACTCCAAGGGGTACACTTCCACAGGTATAATCTCCAAAAAAATCGTTTTTATGAGTAACTATATGAGTAGATGTGTTCGACGTGGAATTCTAGGCTTGCTCGAGCTGGAAACATTGATGATCTGGAACTTTCATGGCCTAAGCTACATTGATCGAGATATGCAGAGATCAACTAGATGGAATCAATTTTTTATTTGTTTTTCTACCTGATATGTCTCATCTCAATCTCAGAAAAATTAAATGCATATATTGAAGTGTTTAATTTGTGCCAACGCCCAACACATCTAACAATAAATAATGAAGTGATTTAAAAACATCCCATATTCTAAAAATGGAACTAAGTAATTGTGATTTAAAAACAACTCACCTTCTAAAAATGGAACAAGTAATCTTTTAATATAATACTGAATAATCTGGAGCATATATTAACATGTATGAACAGACACCCTACAATGCATGAAATCCATGAAATTAGTTGTAGAAAAATAACCTGCATGGCTCTTAAATTTTTTGGAAATTAGTTGTAGAAAGATAACCTGCATGGCTCTCAATTTCAAAAAAATAGTTGTAGAAAGATAAACTGCATGGCTCTCAATTCCAAAAAAATTAGTGTTACTCCTCTTCACTAATTGTTCTTGAAAACCTGTCTCAAACCTTATCGTCAAAAATGCCATTAAAAGATAGATCAAAGTTCCCATGGTAGATAAACTCGTGCACAATAATCAGTATTTGTTCTTGAAAACTTGTCTCAAACGTTATGGTCCAAAATACCATTAAAAGATAAATCAAAGTTTCCATGGTAGTTATCATGGCTACTGGAAACAATATAAACCCGTGCACAATAATCACTATTTGTTCTTAAAACCTGTCTCAAACATTATTGTGAAAAATTCCAGTAATAAATAGATCAAAGTTTCCATGCTAGTTATCATGGCTATTGGAAACAATATAAACTCGTGCACAATAAAGAAACATGCATGACCCCATATATATAATAGGATCAATGAAAAAGAATTATTGAAATTTCCTACTTTGATGGTATAGTTTTTACTCATCTTCACTATTTGTTCTTGAAAACCTGTCTCAAACCTTATTGTCAAAAATACCATTAAAAGATAGATCAAAGTTTCCATGGAAGTTGTCATGGCTACTGGAAACAATATAAGCTCGTGCACACTAAAGAAATATGCATGACCCAACATATATATAGTAGGATCAATGAAAAACAATTATTGGAATTTCCTATGATTGATTGTATAGTTTTTACTCATCTTCACTATTTGTTCTTGAAAACCTGTCTCAAACCTTATGGTCAAAAATGCCATTAAAAGATAGATCACGGTTTCCATGGTAGTTATCATGGCTACTGGAAACAATATAAACTCGTGCACAATAAACAATATAAACTCGAAACAATACAGAAACATTACCCATGGCTACTCGAAACAATATAAACTCGTGCACAATAGGGAAATATGCATGACCCCACATATATATAGTAGGGTCAATGAAAAAAATTACTGGAATTTCTTAATATTTATTGTATAGGAATTTTGAATGGAAAATTTAGATGAACATAAATATGGAATTTGATTTCGCGTTTGAAAATATTTCAAATTTTCATAAAAGAGCAAAATGAAAAGTCACCCATCCCAATCAAATTTTAAAATAATTTTCAAATATACAATGAAGATGAAAATAGCCAACTAAATAGACAAGTGTATATCAAAGGAAATTATAATTTGTATATCAAGGGAAATTAAAAGCATAAGTGAAATTTTATTACAAAATTCAGAGAAACGGGATGCTTTGGTTTGAGCCCAAAAACCCATAAGATATAAAAGCTTTTTCAGACTGATTCACGTGTCATAAGTATAAATATCATGAACTAAAAGAGCCTGTGTATTTTCTTCAAAGTGGAAAACTAATGTGTCAAAGTGAATTCGATCGATTACATTGCAATTGATTGTTAGCGCTTTTATACAAAATTTCACAAAAAATTCTCTTTCTTATGTGCATTTTTTTTGCTTTCTTCGTGTAGGAAAATTGTGCAGAAGGGCTAAGGTGGAAAGAGGAAACGAAAATCGGTACTTTATGGAAAAATTTAGAAGAAAATTAAGTTGGAAATTATTAATTCCTACTTGTCTATAGTTACAATTCTCCATTTGAGGAGTTTGTTCCTACATTATAGGGATTTAGTTTTTCTTAGATTAGTGTGTGGCTGAGAGAATCTCTCAACCACACTACTGTACGTCTAAGATAGCATTCCTATCTTGAGACTATGATTGTATAAATATCTTGTAATTTCCTCGTTCATTAATCAATAGAAAATATATTTGAGTGTGCAACTTTTATCTTGGTATCAGAGCCTGAGGGCCTAGCCCCTTGTGGGCTAGGCTGCTCCTGGGCATAGAGAAATAAACTACTTTTGTTTGTTTGTCCATCATCGTGGGTCTATGGAGATACCAGAGATCGCTGCCTCACTGTGAACAAGATAGATGGCGTAGCATGGAGAGGAGAGAGTAATGAAGGCTTTCTACTGGGAGAGACCGTCAGATGCGAGAATGATCTGCGCGTAGAGAATTTTTCAGCCCCGTCCAAGATTGTTTCCGATCGGTCTCGGGTTCAATTCAGCAAGTGCACCATGGTTGAATTGTGCCGAATTTTGTTGAGTTACAAGCATAGAAAATGTCAGTCGGATTTCTGTGCTCCGAACTCTCCTCTTGGAACGAATGTTTTGATGATCCGCCCTGTTATCCTCCATGCAATTGGTCTCCACGTCATCAGATAATACTTCAGTTGGTTCGATCTGCGGGCTGATCATTTTAGGGCTGAGCAAAGCCGACTTATCGTTATTTACATTATCCTCCAGCGCTGCAGGGCTCTGAGATACTTTAGCCGTCGAATCTGATGGGGAACACTGTGGGATGTCGTCAAATCTGGCTGCGATTCCGCTTTCTTAGGTGACGTGGCTGATCGAGAATGATCAGTGTTGCCGGATGACTTTCTTCCGTTGAAAACAGATGGCAAGGCCTTAAGGGAGTGGATTCTAGAGTCGTGGGTCTCAAGACCTCCGCACCTGAAAATCTGCTTAAGAACCTGAGACGCGATTGTAGACTTTGTCTTCCTTTGACGCGAATCTGGTGCGGTGATTCTCGGCCCTCAACCTGCGGTGATGGCAATGGCGAGGAGGTTTATGCCATTCCAGACGATTTCTGCTGCCCGATGTCCCTAGATTTGATGCAGGACCCCGTCATCGTGGGGCAAATATATGATCAGCTTTCCATCAATCGCTGGATCGAGGACGGTCATTCCACCTGCCTCCGTGGCCTGTCATGATGTCCGCTCTTGTTTCGTTTGAACTCTGCAATTGATGTCCTGCCTGCTAAATCAATCAAAACCATTGGAGCAAACAGAGGCGATGGTGTGTTGTATACAAATTCCCGTTACTCGGATCGCCTTGTGGGTGTTGATCATCCACGTCGTCATTTGTTCTGGCATGGCGGATATTTTTTTTCCTCCTGGCATTTGGTTGCAGTACTAATCCATGTGTGTGATTCGAGCAGATTCAAACGCGTGACTTTGTTTGTGTTTCTTCAAAAGGCCGCTGCTCCCTGTTATCACACAGTTCACATGCCGTAAGGACTTGACGAGATTGTTGCAATGATCTGTCTGGGTGGGATTGTCATTGTTTCATTCCTCCTCCAGAACATTGCAATGGCATCAGAGGATGGTGGAATGTTGAGAACATAATGCAATGCCAGATGGTCAGTGATTTTCTTATTGCCTTAGCTTATTTTTCCATTCCTCTTGAGCGTTCGAGGTTTTTGCAGAGGATCGGTCTTAAAGATCCGGCGAGGAAGAACGATTCCGGTTGATTAATTCAGTCCTGAATCGGTAAAAGTTGGCTGAATCTACGGATGTGCGGAATCGAGGCGCAGTTTGCAGATCTATTTCTTAGCGTGCGGTTCTTCGCTGTGGCTTCCAGCTCTGTGATCCATGATCGGCGATCTCCAGCGACAGAACTAGAGTTCAACTGAATGGAGAGTTGGTTGTCCTGTATGGCGGCAGTCGGAGACGAGAAGGCTCAAATCCCGTCTCCCGAGGAAGAAATATCGGTGTCTGAGAGGGGGACTCTGCGTAAGGAACCTTCGTTTTCAAGATGGTGCTTTGATTTTCCTTCCAAGGCCAATTGCTCTTATCCTGAAGCCATAGATTCAGATGACGCAGACAAGGGTTTTGAATTGCCTTTGCTGAGACCACAACAGGAGGAGGATTCTCCAGTAGAAGATAACTTGCAAGAAAGAATTCCCTTTACGAATGGCGTAATGCAGGTTTCACAGGGTTCGTTGCATTTGAGGCAAGGAGCAGAAAGGGAAAACAATTTTGCAGTTGCGCCTGAAAACAAATCTAGGCGTGCTTCTTTTAGGATAGAGTATAAGGACAAGAACAGGGAAAGTAAGGTGTATGCCCCGCAGATAAACGATGGAAATCCCGTAGATTTGGTCGGCAAAGCTGCACCAGGTGACTCAAATATGGCTCCAATCGCATACTTGTTGATTCGGCCCCTATTCTATATTATAATGTGGTAGACTTTCAGTACCTGCTTGACACTATATAACAAGCTTTTGGTAGGAGAGAAGATGGGAAAGTTCAGTTTGTTGGGGGAGAAGATGGGGAAATTTCCTGCACCCTTGCTTATGAATACAATTCACTTCTCAATGCAAGGCTTGGTGTCGACTCTGGTTCTGCGATTTTTTTATCCGGCATGGCATCCTCAATCCATGTCATGGAAAGATTATTTGACTAGGGTGGTACCAACTGCTGTTGCAACTGCGTTGGACATAGATTTGAGCAATGCATCCCTTGTCTTTATTTCAGTTACTTTTGAAACAATGTGCAAATCTTCTGCTCCAGTGTTTCTCCTTCTATTCGCTTTTGCCTTCAAGTTGGAAACTCCGAGTTTTAAACTTCTAGGCATCATTCTTGTCATTTCTCTTGGAGTTATGTTAACAGTTGCAAAGTCAGCAGAATTTAATTTTTGGGGCTTTATCTTTGTGATGCTTGCTGCTATCATGTCAAAAGTCATCTTGGGCATGATAAGAAGATCCCTTGCAGATGCCCTGTTTGCAGGCGAACTTTTGTGGGTTTGTATGAGCTCAGAAGGCATTTCGGCCGGAAACATTCAGAGGGCGAGAAGATGTACGACTGCATTTTCCCTCGTTTTTTGCAGGTGGCAGTTTGGCGCCCGGTGTGTGGCCTGAACGCTGTGTATCATACTTGGGTAAAAGTTTTTTTTGGTGAAATATTTTTTGGAATTTAAATTGATATACATATTGAGATTCCGGACCTCAATATGAAGTTATTTTGTTAGAATTCGCGACTCTAACGAATGACAGGTTCATGGAAGTTCCAAAGAAGATATTTGACAAAGATGCCCAAGATGTGAACTTGGGATAAAGGAGCATCAACAATGTTAATGGAGGACAACAAAGTAGATTTTTTTGTTTTAGTGTGGTTTGTGGAGTAGACTCCCTCGTATATTGTAATAGTCATTGTATGTACCAGAAAGTCCAAATGTTGAAATGTAAGCCTTGCTAAGGCATTTGAAAGTTCGTGGTGATCTCAAAACCACTTTGTAATGGTTTGTGGTCAGCCTGAAACCATCTATAGAGCCTTAGTGGCTACAGGAGTTGCCCGATGGTGGCAAACTGAGATCCTGATCGCTCGGTGGCAGCAGATCGAATCTGCCCGGTGGTGGCAAAGTGAGATCCTTGATCGCTCGGTGGTAGCAGATCGGATTTCCCCGGTGGTGGCGAAGTGAGATCCTTGATCGCTCGGTGGTAGCAGATCGGATCTGCCCGGTGGTGGCGAAGTGAGATCCTTGATCGCTCGGTGGTAGCAGATCGGATCTGCCCGGTGGTGGCGAAGTGAGATCCTTGATCGCTCAGTGGTAGCACATCGGATCTGCCCGGTGGTGGCAAGTGTACACAGGAGCTTTGTGCTCGTAGGAGCAGGTGGATTGCAGTAACACCTGGCTTGGACTCAGATGATTTTCTCTGAGTAGAAGGGAATTGGCGTTTTTCGCGCTGACAGCAGCACCAGGATGGCCAACTGGCGCGTCTGTTAGGCCATTAATCGCGCCAATGGCGCGGGTTTATCATTCAGGATCGCGCCAATTCGCCTTCAAGTGGATCTGCAGGAGAGGCAAATCGGATCAATTTAGCTGTATTGGAAATGCCAAATTTGCAGATTGTGGATCTGTCCGAGGGCGGCAGATTGTGTTTTTGGAGGTTTTGTACATGCAATTCGTCTGATGATGATGGATTTGACTATCATGACAAGTAGTCATTAAGGGGGGGAGTTGGAAATTATTAATTCCTACTTGTCTATAGTTACAATTCTCCATTTGAGGAGTTTGTTCCTACATTATAGGGATTTAGTTTTTCCTAGATTAGTGTGTGGCTGAGAGAATCTCTCAACCACACTACTGTACGTCTAAGATAGCATTCCTATCTTGAGACTATGATTGTATAAATATCTTGTAATTTCCTCGTTCATTAATTAATAGAAAATATATTTGAGTGTGCAACTTTTATCTAATTAGATTGATTTGTGCATATTAATGCATTCTTCTGGTATCAAATATGTGCATAAGTGCTGGAGATGGAAATAGTACGAATTGACTATTTTGAACAACATAATTTAAATAGTATATATGTGATTTGTAGTTTAAATAGGAGTATTAATTAGAAGAATACATGCTTTGGTTGTGTTCTCATTGTTGTCAATATGCTGGATTGCATTGTCTTCATTGATTTTGATTTTAAATCTGTCATGTATTTTGAAATCCCATAGCATATATATGGTTGCTTTTTTTTTTGAACATAATCTTCAAAATACATTTCTCCTAGGTTGGGAACTAATTGTTTCAAGAGTAATTTGTTTCTAATGCAAAATTGTAAAATAGTGTTTTTGTTAGACCTGATGATGTAATTAAATAGTATATATGTGCTTTGTAGTTTAAATAGGAATATTAATTAGAAGAATACATGCTTTGGTTGTGTTCCCATTGTTGTCAATATGCTGGATTGCATTGTCTTCCTTGATTTTAAATCTGTCATGTATTTTGAAATCCCATAGCATATATATGGTTGCTTGTTTTTTCTGAACATAATCTTCAAAATATATTTCTCCTAGGTTGGGAACTATTGTTTCAAGAGTAATTTGTTTCTAATGCAAAATTGTAAAATAATGTTTTTGTTAGACCTGATGATGTAATTAAGACATAGTGAATAGAAAAACAAGGATTTTTGTTTGGATTTCAGATAACAATTGTGTTTTCTATCATTGTAGAGGGTGGTATTGACTAATTGCATTCAGCACAAAGAGATTAAAAAGGGCTAGAGTAAATGCTTGCAGTTGTCAATGTTCTTTAGATGTGCCCATAAGGAGGATAATTAGTATATGTGAAAATGAAAAAACAATTGCATATAGAGATTCCAGAAGTAGAATTATTGTTTCATGTGTACTCACAGAGATTGTGGGAGGGCTCAATTTTCTCAATCCTTCTACTTTTGTATTCAACATTTTGATGAATGTTGATTGGGTTGTTTGAAGAGTTATTTTTTTGATATCTTTCTTCTCTTTTAGGTTTTTGAATAGCATGATTTAAAAATGTCCTTTTTGCAATTCTTGTTCTATTTTATTGTAGCGTGGTGCAAATGCTTTGAATAGCTGCAACACAAGACAAGACAGAAAAGTTATTTTTTATTATTTGAAAAAACAATGAAATTTAGAATGAGAATAGTAATATAAAACAAATGCAATGTAATTGATGGTAGCCTTTCTCTATTGTCATCAAAATTTTCATGTTTAATTTGTAGTGTATATTGTGAACCAATTGGATATGTTTTTGAATTTACTGCAAGTTGTTTTACTATGGCTTATGGAATGAATTTGTAATATTTGGAAATTGGTGCTATGTTTTGTACATTACTTGATTCATTGAGTAGTAGAGTCACAATCACTATGGTCATAATTTTTTTGGGTAGAATTTTAAATTTTGTAATTGATATTCCTTTTTTTTGTTATGCTCTTCAATTAGATCAGTTGGTATGGACAATGTGATTCTCATGATTCCTTAACATCTGGGAAATCTGCACATAGTATTTGTCACCATTTGTGGAATTTATCAAGGTACGTATTATAAATAACCATGACATATCCATTGAACAACTTTTGAGTTTTGTGAATGTTTATTTCTTCAATTGTTATTGGAACTACAGATCATGCTTAGAATTTGTGTATGGATGATGTTGATGTGAAAAACGACTTTGTGAATGTTTAGTTCTTCAATTGTTGCTAGAACTAAAGATGATGCTTTGAATTTGTGTATGGATGATGTTGATGTGACAAAAGACAAAGTCAGAACTAAGGGACAATGTTGATGAATATAAATTACAAGAGACAATAAAGTCTATAACAAGTTGTTTCAAATGCACTTACTTCTTCATTCAGTTGCAAGTGATGTTTCTAGTTGTCTATCTATGTTTGCTTGTTCTTTAGGGCAATACTCGAATTAACTATAGAAAAATAAATAATGAATTTGATGAGTAACTACTTAGGTATAGTAGGCATTTCCTGAGGGACTCAATTATTGGTTTGTTTCTCTAACTTTTATTGTGTTGGTGATGCTAACAAGAAAAGTAACACAACTATGTTAAATGGGCTAAAAATCTAATCCTAATAGTGTTTGAAAAATAAACATTCCAAAAACAAGAATAGTCAGAATAGAACATAAACAACTATCAAATCCAATCTTATAAAAAACAACAAAGAATTCCAAACATTGGATCTTCTTGATAGTTGTAAACCTGAATTGTATTTTAGTCTAGAATCTACGTTGTTAGCTTTGACCATATTCAACAAAGGAAGAAAATTTCATCATATCATAAGTGTGAAGATAATTCCTAGAGCACAAATAAAACACAATAATTTTCTATCTCAAAAACTTCACTAGCCATAACTTCATTAGCAAGTACCCTAAACAAGATTCACCCATACTTTGTCAAGAAAAACCAAAAATGGCACCATACAAAACTGTGCACAATAACATAAAATTTAATAACAGATATACTAGATGATAAAATGGGGAATTTAATTCAATCAATGAGATGACATTAATGTGAGTAAACATTGAAAGAGAGTAGATGAGGTAAGTTCCCTAATGCCCAAAAGTGATGGGACCAGCCCCTATGACCTTCGGCTAAGTGTTAACTATGATGGTTAATGATATATGCTTTGATTGGTTTGTTTTATTATATGGTGGTTGGTTGACTTTAATGCAGTGTACTGTTAGTGTGTGGAGATGGGGACATGTGTCCAAGTCTCACGCTATGCTTATGCCCACTCCTTCTATTCCTCGAAACACTAGCTCTCATTTCATTTGGTGTTGTTTGTTTCCTTGTGTTGCTATTCTGCTCGTGAGGTTTCGGGGTCTGCTGTGCAAGGGTTTACTCTTTCATTGTCTTTATTTTCGTTCTAGTTGTGCCTCGTCATGATGTGGGTCTCTGCTTGTGAGCGATGACTCACTCATTCTGTGCTCGTTCTATGCTCGTTACAGGCTGTGAAAACCTCGGTATCGATTCCCTCTCTTGACTTCTACTTGGCTCTACATGTTTTCACAGTTTCAGTTTCAGGTCATTTATTTCTTCTTCTTGCACTGTCTTCACAGGTTAATGGTTGTGCGTTTTTTGCTACAAGTTGCAGCTATGTGGTCGCTCCGCTTCTGGTTTCCTTTTAATAGTTTTCTGAAGGTATGTTCTCCTTCCCTATTGTTTCTCTTTGCTCCATTTCACTCAGGCGCTGATGGCCTCTACTCCTCTATGGCATTGGTTGACTCTATGGCTACGACCTCGGCTCCATGGCTCCACTAGTGGTTTTCTCAAGTTAGACTCTCCCTGGTAAGTTTCCACAGCTCCGCACTATGTTTCAATTGTTTTTCATTGTTATAGTTGTGGCTCCCTCTGTGTCAATTGCTAATGGCCTGATGGGTGGCCTGTGCATGCGGACAATGGTCTGTTCGTGCTTCTTGCGCTGGTCTCCTACACCTGAAATGGGTAGGGTCGTCCCTTGATATGTGTATGTTGTTTTTTCCAGGGTTTACTGTTCATAGGGTTTTATGAGTTGAGGTTGTAGTCGGGCTTGGTTTCTGTGGTTCTGGGAAATGCGCCTGTGGCTCCATGGTATGCGTGCAACTCTATTGTTTATAACTTATACATGTATTAAAATGGCCCTATAATGGACTTGCGAGGGTTTTGTAATCTGGTTATTTTGACATTGTTTGTTGGTCTTTGACCAATGCACTGTAATGTTTCAACTTCTTGACAAATATATATATTTATGATTGTATTTTTACTGGAAATTCATTTGTTTACATTCTGCAATGGAAATTTGGAATGTGTTTGCTTTCGGCACCTCAAGCTTGTCTCTATAACAATAGATTACTCGGATCCTTTGTCTCTTTTCTCTATTGGCACTGTGGTTTGTCTGATAGCTCTCCTTGCCTTTATGCTTGCTGTTCACCTGTGTATTTTTAGCTTTGTTGATGGGAAAGAAAAATAAATAATTTCAACAGTATAAGATAGGAATGAATTTAGGATTGTAGCATGAATGGTTTCAAACTTTCTTGTATTTAGAAAAGATTTCTATGTTTTCTCTCTATTTCTTCTATTATGGCCAAAAAAAAAAAAGATTACATCCATTGTTTCTTCCTTCTATTTTGTAGAGAACAGCAGTTAGTAGAACTGTCAGTGATTAAATTAAAATGGTTCCTGAATAACTGCCTTTTCTTGCTTTGTAAATTAAAACAAATTCTAAATAAAACTAAGAGAAAAATATCAATTACGTAAGCAACCATTGTCATTGGTTGAGACAACCATTCCTAGAAAAAAAAAAAACTAATAAAACTCAAACTGTTTTGAACAGGGCAAACTCTTGCCATGTCCTTCCCTGAACTGGATGCTCCTGCATCAGGCTCCCGAGGTAGGTGAAAAATCATGGCTTCGGTCCATGAGCTCCTTAATAGAATACCCGGCACATTGTATCTATCACGCATCAAGCCATGAACTGCCCTCAATAGGGCAGTTCTTCCACTTGACAAGGTATTGTAGGTACTCCTTTCTCCGAGTCCGCCTGGCCACTTGTGTGTCAAGAATTCTTCGATTTCAAGTGGCTAAGCCGTAGGCATCTGTCTTATCCATGAATCACTTCCTTCTTGGGTGCCTCGGTTAGGCTGTGCTGAATTGTCCTCTTCTAGATTGGCAATGTATGGGAATAAAACTGTCGCATTAAAAATGGATGATATTCCTATACCTAGAGGTAATTGCAATTCATAAGCATTGGCAGAAAATTTGCATAGAATTTTACAAGGCATAATTTTTTTGAATCTCAGCTTATTGTATGCACCCTTAGGAAATCTTTCCCTGTGCAGATGCGCTAGAACCTGATCTCCAACATTAAATTGTAGCTCGCGTCGCTTCAAATCTACTTTTTCTTGTACTTTTGACTGTTGTCCTGTAATTTCATTTTCACCTACTTATGTAGGTCGTTAATTGCCCTTGCAAAGCTTCCCCATCAACACTTATTTTCTCTAACTGTCCCAGATCCTGCAGTTCATGCACTCCTCGGGAATGCATTCCGTACACAATCTGAAAAGGACAGCTTCCTATGCTTCGGTTTGGTGAATCATTGTAAGCGAATTCTACTTGGGAAAGTACCCGATCCCACATACGTGAATTTTCTGCCACTAGAATCCTCAGCAGGTTTCCTAAACTTGTATTCACCACCTCCATTTGTCCATCCATCTGTGGATGATAAGCGGAGCTGAAGTTCAACTATGTGTCCATCTTCTTCCACAAGGTGCACCAAAAATGTCCTGTGAATTTCACATCCCTGTTAGAGACAATGGACTTAGGTAAGTCATGCAACCTGACAATATCTGTGAAAAACAAGTGTGCTACATGAGTGGCATCACTGGTTTTCCTACAAGGAATGGAATGTGCCATTTTTTAGAACCGGTCCACTACCACCATCACAAAGTCATAACCATGTTGTATTCTTGGCAAACACAAGACAAAGTCCAAGCTGACTGAGTCCCACGGTCTACCTAGAATAGGGAGTGGTGTGTAGAGTCCCGTATTGTGACTGTGTCCTTTTGCCAAATAACACACTTTACACCTGGTTACAAATCGTTGCACATCCCTTCACATCCTTGGCCAATAATAAAAGTGACTGAGCTGATCTAAGGTCTTATCAATGCCGAAATGCCCGAAAAGACCTCCATTGTGTTTCCCCTAAATGATGTTCTCCCTCATCGAATAGTCGGGAATACAGAGCTATCCTCCCTTAAATAGCAGATTCTTCTGTAAGTTATAGTCCAATCATGGACTATTATTCCTCATCAAAGGGTTTTGGCAGGCTTCATAAGCCTCCTTAAAATCTGCATCCGTCTGCTACAAGTCTTTCAGGTGTTCAAAACCCAGCACTTGCTTCATGCTATCTTGTAAGAGAAAAACCCTCCTTCTCAATGCATCTGCTACATTGTCGGCCGATCCACTAATATGTTTCAGCACAAATGTGTAACTCTACAGGTATTCAACCCACTTTGAAGGCTTGTGGTTCAGCTTGTACTACTGCATAACATACTGCAATGCAGAATTATCAGAAAATAAAACAAACTCATTACCCAAGAAAAAGTGCCTCTAATGCTTCAATGCTTGGACGATAGCATAGAAATCCTTGTCATAAGACGAGTACTTTTGTCTGCTTTCATTCAACTTTTCACCGAAATAAGCAACATGTTTTCCTTCCTAGCTTAGTACGGCCCCAATGGTTGTACCGCTAGCATCACAACGAAATTGGCCTCTGAGTGATCTTCTTTTTCAATATCTCGAAGCTCTTTTCCGTAGCTTCAGTCCACTAAAAAGGTTGACTTTCCTTCTTGATTGTATCCAAAATAGGTGCACAGATTCCACTAAAATCCCTTATAAACTTATGATAAAAACTTGCCAACCCATGAAAAATTCAAACTTTGAACAGACTCTTAGGGGATGGCCAGCTAAATATAGATGCAACTTTTTTTGGGTCCATTTTTAGCTCATTCTCTGCAATCACAAAACCCAAATAGACCAACTCCTTCTGAAAGAAAGTGCATTTCTTCATATTTATCAGCAACTTGTTTTGCTGCAACTTTTCTAGAACATATCGAACATGTCGAAAATGTTCCTCCCTGGTTTTGCTAAAAATCCATATATCGTTAAGATACACAATCAAAAATTTCCCATTGAACTCCTTCAACATTTCATTCATCAGGTGCGTAAAAGCATTAGGTGCATTACTTAACCCAAATGGAATCACCAACCATTCATACAACCCTTCATTAGTCTTCAAAGTTGTTTTCCATTCATCCCCTTCCCGGACTCTAATCTGGTGATATCCACTCTTCAAATTTATCTTCGAAAAATATGTTGCCCCACTCAAACAGTCCAGCATATCGTCCATTCGTGGCAATGGAAACCTATACCTGATCGTGATCTTTTTTATGCTCGCGAATCCATGCACATACACCATTCGCCTCCTTTCTTGGGAGTAAACTGTCAGAACTGCACATGGGCTCAAGCTCTCTCGAATCAGTCCCTTATCCAACAATTCTTGTACCTGTTTTCTAATCTCCTTGTTGTCTTTCGGGCTCATCTGATAAGCATCTTTGTTCAATAAACTAGCTCAAGGAATGAAATCTATGTGATGAATGATACTCCACTTTGGTGGCAATTTATCTGATAAATCATCCACCACAATGTCACTGAATTCCTACAACATTTCTTGGATTTCTGTAGGTAAATCAGAAATTTTGGTGTGTAACAGCACTATTGTTGGTCTCCTTACAATGACATATTTTACTTCGTCATCTTCAATCTCTTTTAAAAATTGTTTTCCACCCACCAATAGTACTTTTGTGCCACTAGTCTCTGTTGTTTCCTCCTCCTTGATGGGCACTAGCGTATGCTTAATCCCATCCTTAACAAACTTGTAACAGTTTGTCTTCCCATCATGAACAACTTTTCGATCGTACTGCCACGGTCTACCTAGCAGAATATGACACACATCCATGGGCATGATGTCACAAATAAATTTGTCCCTATATTTTCCAATATGGAATTCCACCTCACACTACTCATCAACCAGTAGTTGATGAACCTTCTGTAACCACGACACCTTATAGGGAGTTGGACGCTTCAGTCATTTTAAACCCAATTTCTCCACCATCTCTGTTGCAACCAGATTATCAGTGCTTCCACTCTTTATAATCAGTTTGCAGCATTTGCCATGTGACTTGCACACAGTCTGGAATAATCCCTTTCTTTGGGTTTGTTCAGCTATTTCTTTTGATGGGCTTCAGCAAGACCTTATTCAAGACTAAGGCCTCTCCTATCTCTGGTGCATTTTCTACCTCCTAAGGTGGTGCCTCCACTTCTTCTGTCTGAGCAACATATGCTCCTCTTTGACTAGCCTGTTCTCCTTCAGGACACTCAAAGGATCTGTGCCCCCACTTGTGGCACTTGTAGCACTGGCAGGCAGCTCCTCTACCTCTGCCATTTCCCCTTCCTCTCTGTTATCGCCTTCCTCCTCTAGTGCTACCCTCCTTTTCCATTGTCCCTGAGGTTTTTGAAGTGCTGCCCTCTTCACTGTTATTGGCAGTCCTTCCTCTGCTTGTTCCTCGTCCTCTCCTGGCATTCTGCTTGCTTGTGATCTTTTCTTCCGCCTTTAAGGCAATCTAGTATGCTTCTTGTATGGTTTCTAGAGAAAGAATACTTATTTCGTCTGATATTTCTAGCCTTAGGCCATTCATAAATCTTCCTGGTTTTTCTGGGGTGTCTTAAGTATAACTAGCTCTCAAGTTCACCCGATAAAATTCTTCGGTATATTCTTTCAACATCATTTCTCTTTGTTTCAAATTATATACCTATCGATGTAGAGCACTCTGGTAATCTTTGGGCAGAAACCTATCTTTCATCTTGGTGACCATTCTAGTCCATTTTTTAATTGGTAACTTATTCAATCTTCTCCTCTCTGCTTGGACACTATCCCACCATAAGGCTGTGTGTCCTTTCAGCTGAATAACAACGAATTTAACTCTCTTATCTTCATTGTCCTCCTCACATTCAAAATACTTGTCTAGCTCACTAATTCAGTTCAACAACACTTCTATGGACAAACTAGAATCATAATTTGGAATTTCTAGCTTTGGCTTGCTGCTAGCCAACAAGACTGACCTTAACAATTTGATCTCAGGTTCGTCTTCATCTGATCCATCTATTGTAACTACAGCCTCCCCCTCACTACCATCTCCTACTTCCAGATCCCTTCTTCTTCTTGCTTCTACTGCCGCCAAATGGCCATTCAGGATCCTAATCTCTTCCCTCAAACCCTCATCTACTACTCTCTCAATAGCTCTGCCACGACCTCTTCTTCCAGCGTCCATTTTATCAGTTAATTGTTCCTGCTCTGATACTAAAATTGATGGGACCAGCTCCTACGACCTTCGGCTAAGTGTTAACTATGATGATTAATGATATATTCTTTGATTGGTTTGTTTTATTATATGGTGGTTGGTTGACTTTAATGCGGTGTACTGTTGGCATGTGGAGATGAGGACATGTGTCCAGGTTTCGAGCTCTACTTCATCCCGCTCCCTCTATGCCTTGAAACACTAGATATTCATTTCATTTGGTGTTGTTTGTTTCTCCTCTGCTACTATGCTACTAGTGAAGTTCCAGGGTCTGCTGTGTGAGGGTTTACTCTCTCATTGTCTTCGTTTTCGTTCTAGTTGTGCCTGGTCTACTGTATGATGTGGGTCTCGGTTGTGAGTGATGCCTCACTCGTTCTGTGCTCGTTTTATGCTGGTTACAGGGTGTGAAACCCTCGATATCAGTTCCCTCTCCAGACTTCTACTCGACTCTACTTGTTTTCACATTTTCAGTTTCAGGTCATTCGTTTCTTCTTCGTGCACTGTCTTCAAAGGTTAATGGTTGTGTGTTTTTAGCTACAGGTTACAGCTATGGGATTGCTCCACTTCTCGCTTCCTTTCAACGATTTTATGAAGGTATGTTCTCCTTCCCTATTGTTTTTTTTACTCTATTTAACTCAGGCACTCACAACCTCTGCTCCTCTGTGGTAGTGGGTGACTCTTTGGCTACGACCTCGGCTCCGTGGCTCCACTGGTGGCTTGCTCAAGTTAGACTTTGCCCTCATAAGTTTCCACAGCTTCACACTCTGTTTCAGTCGTTTTTTGTTGTTATAGTTGTGGCTCCCTCAGTGTCAATTGCTAATGGCCTGATGGGTGGCCTGTGCAGGCAGATGATGGGCTGCTCATGCTTCTTCCGCCGATCTCCTACACCTGAAACGGGTAGGGTCATCCCTTGATATATGTTTGTTGTTTTTTTGAGGGTTTACTGTTCATAGGCTTTTATGAGTTGAGGTTGTAGTCACGCTTGGTTTTTGCAGTTCTGGGCAATGTGCCTGTGGCTCCACCGTATGCGTGCAACTCTGTTGTTTATAACTTATACATGTATTTAAATAGCCGTGTAATGGACTTGCGAGGGTTTTGTAATCTGGTTATTTTGACATTGTTTGTTGGTCCTTGACCAATGCACTGTAATGTTTCGAATTATTGACAAATATATATATTTTTGATTGTATTTTTACTGGAAATTCATTTGTTTACATTCTAAAATCGAAATTTGGAATGTGTTTGATTTCGGTACCTGAAGCTTGTCACTGTAACAATAGCTTGGTCATCCCCTTCGTATCTTCTCTTTGTTGGCATTGTGGTTTTTCCGATAGTTCTCCTCGCCTTTATGCTTGCTATTCACCTGTGTATTTTTAGATTTGTTGATGGGAAGAAAAAAGAAAAATTTTCAGAAATATAAAATAGGAATGAATTTAGGACTGTAGCATGAATGGTTTCAGATGTTCTTGTATTCAGAAAAGATTTCTATGTTTTCTATGTATTTCTTCTATGATGGCCAAAAAAAAGGATTGCATCCTTGCTTCTTCCTTCTATTTTGTAGAGAACACTGGGCAGTTAGCAGAACTACCAGTGGTTACATTAAAACTATTCCTGAATAACTGTCTTTTCTTTCTTTGTAAATTAAAACAAATTCTAAATAAAACTAAGAGAAAAGAAACAATTACTTAAGCAACCATTGACATTGGCTGAGACACCCATTCCTAGAAAAAAAAAAAAACTAATGAAACTCAAACTGTTTTGAACAAGACAAACTTTTGTCGTGTCCTTCTGTGAGCTGGATGCTCGTGCATCAAAAAGAAAACATAAAAAATTGTGCATTGCACCTTAAAATGTAAAACAACAAAACAGACATCCTATATAATAAAATGGACTCTTTAATTCAGTATAATAAACATTGTTCTTGATCTTAGTAGGCATTGGAAAAACTAGATGAGGTAATTTCTGAAAATCCCCATATGGCACCATACAAAAACTGTGCCTGACACCTAAAAAGTACAACCAGTGCCAATCTATGTTACCCGAAAATGGACAGTTGCCATACTTCCCAGTAAAAAAAGTATAAGAAACGAGACCATAGCGAAATGTCGTTTTGTACAGTAGTTTTAGGTAATGGGTGCCTATATTTTATGGGAAATCTTTTACAGGTAGTAGTTCACTCTTTTGTAGGTTGTTCTCAGCCATGTCTTTTCAGTCTTTATTGTAGATTTCATGCAAGTATTCATTCAATAAGCTAGAGGCCTATGCCAAATATACAAAAAGTTGATCATTTTTGTACTATTGTCCCTTTTTTACTTAATTTGTTTTCCTTTAACATGTACATTATTAAAGTTCATATTTTAAACACTATTGAAGTTTACATTCAATTGCAAATTCTATTTGTTGTTTACATTTATATACATAGATATTTTTGGATTTTTTTTAAGGAGACAATAATTAGCTGAAGGGGCAAAATTTATAAGAATGTATCCACTTAATTTACTAGGAGGCATAACTAATATTCAATTTGCTAAGCATGAGTTTGGTATTCAAATTATTTAGTTTTTTAATAAAATTTGGACTGGAAATTTAGTTGAAACTATATTGAAAATTGAAACTAAATCTATATTTTTCATTTTTTTTTCATTTTCTTTCCCCTAGTTTCTTGAGTGCAAAACCTCCAAACTTAGTTTCTCATAGTGTTGTTGTTTCTAGTTTCTAGTTTCTAGTTTTCTGGTTTCTGTAACATAGGTGCCAATAGTACAAAAGTGGCTCCTATCACCAACCTAAAAAAAAAATTAAAATAGATCTAATGAGCTAGCTAATAGAAATCTAATAACAAAGAGTAATGAGAACCCATATCTAACATAAAATGATGATTTCATGGCATGTCACACCTAAAAGTTGAATCATGGAAGGAAGAAGAAAAAACCCAAACAAGGTCACCAAGATCACCAAGAAAGGGTCAATACATTGTGTGATCATCTTTCTTGGATAAAAAATTTGAATGGGGGTAATGGGATGTGTCATTTTAGGCATCAGCCCACATGTCTTAATTCTCCTAACAATTGAGTTCATAGGATAGAATTTGGATGGAGCTCTCACTCCCCAAGGCAGTGAAGGGACCAACAACCAAAGTGTGTTGTAGACAAAGCCTCTCTTCAGGTTGCAATGAGAGCCCAACTAGAGGTCTAGAAGAAGTGCGGAGTTGTACTGCTCTGTAAGTTGATGTCACATGGGACTTCGCACATTAGTTATGGTCATCAGTAATTGAGATCAAAGGAAATAAGTGATTGATTAAATAAGGTTTGTCTTGGGTCAACCCTATATAATTAGCCTCTTGAAATCTAGTAACTCCCTCAGGGAAAAATTATGATTATGATACCTTTGCTCCAAGGTATTGGAAGAAAGAAGTGAAGGATGCTACTCTCTAGAGATGATCAAACCTTTCCCTGCTCTCATTTTGTACATGGAAATGGAAAAGAAGGTGCTCTTTTGAATAAATGTCGTAAACGAGAGCCCAGAGAATATTTTAAATTCTTTATTTAGTTCGGGAGATGTTCTTGATATGAAGAGACACTAAAAGGAGGTTAGGCTAAGTTATTATGCGAACATAAACCTTGAATATAAGATTTGACAAGCAGTTGAGATTACGCCAGCTCAGTTGAAAGCATGAATAAGGAGGAAGCATAACGTAGGTAAGGCTCTTGAGGACAATCTTCAGGTCCAAGTTTGTGTATTTTGAGGCCAAAACTAGTTAAAACTCACTAGGCCCTTTGAAACCCGGGTTGAAATCCAACTAAAGATAACAATAGTAGCAGGGAACATTACGTCTCAAAAGAATTTAAATTTTATTTTTCTATTTTTTAATCTTATATTCGAACCT
Source organism: Pinus taeda (assembly GCA_000404065.3). NCBI lineage: Eukaryota > Viridiplantae > Streptophyta > Pinopsida > Pinales > Pinaceae > Pinus > Pinus taeda. The sequence goes on along the minus strand of APFE031599229.1, from coordinate 68,757 downwards.
TGGTTGAAAGTTTGTGAAAAACCTTAGTCGTCATAACTTGATCCCCACCTTCAGATATCCAGAAAGGTGTCGAATGATGCTAACACGATTTCAAATTGGGATGTCCATTTTCCCAAAAGTTCAAACACCTAGTAAAACTAAGCAAATGTGTCCAAACTCTGAAGCCAGAAACATACTAGATTTACCTACCACTTATTTCCCATACTCCGGTACTCGTTGCAATAAATTTTAGTCTCATTTGTACTCTACATTTATCTAGCAATTGATATCATAATAATAACGCGAATTCTTCAAAAATGCAGGGATGATCAAATCTTATTGTTGAAAGGCTATGATAATGCAAAATCAAATATTAAAATAGAGCATTTGGTGTAAGAAGATCAAATGAACGAATGACTTACCTAGAATGCACGACAAATATGACTTCAAGTCCGTTCTATCTATCAAATTTCCAGATGATGAATTGCCAAAATATGGATTTCAGAGCTTAATCCAATTGTTTCTTTCAAATTCATATCCCAATTGGAACGAAAATGAAGAAACAATTGTGTCAATTTCGAAATGCCTCGGTTGGTTTCTTGTCGATTTAACCCACGCTTGTTATTTAAATCCATTTATAACTGGATATCTGCCCGACTTGACTTTCTACCGTACAAATTAACATGCCGAATGAATCTCGGCGACGACCTATCTTTGTCTTGTTATCCCGTTTATTGATGGCGAAAGGGTCACTGTGTGTAAACTGTCGGAGTTAAAATTTTTGTGTCACAATATAAGGTCACATGTCCTCCTATGTCATATTCCCTTCAACCATTAGGAGATTATATTTAAATTATAAAATAATAACTTTTCGATTATGAGATGATATTTAATAGTAAAATTAGTGGGAAGATTTATTAGGGGAGGGATGCTCATTATGAGTTATTATTATTATTTACAAATATGAATTTTACATATATGGTTCTTAAATCATTTCTTGATTTCAAAAAGGTTTCTTTATGTTTTGGTGTAATTTAATTAATAAATGTTTTTTAAATCCAATTCAAAGTAAATGCAACAAATATATTGAGCTATGTAGGCATTTCATTAAAAATATTATATAAGAACACATTCTCAAAAAATATTATCATCAAGAAGATGATGGAGTTGCTGAAATTTTCACAAAGATCCCCATAGAAGGAAAGTTTTCAAATCTTCAAACTATGTTAGCACACTTAAAATTAATTAAGTCCAATTGTGTGTAATCTGTCTTTAAGTAAATTGTGTATCTTAAGTTTATATTTGTAACTATCTAATTTTAAATTCACAATTATATTCTTGACATAAAGTGACATGATGGTTCATATTCTCCTTTATTCTATTGACATTTTACCATATTCTCCTTTATTCTATTGACATTTTACCATGGACTAAAAATTGATTGGTCCATGGTATCCTTTTAAAGAGTAGGGAGGATAATTGGCGACTTATTAGTTGTGATAGATGCTCTAATCTATTTTCCTTTTGCACTAATATATTGCCTCAAGTGGCCATGTTGATTACAATCATGATGTTTGCAACCATGAATAGTTTTCCTATTTGAGACTTTTAACAATGTAAGCATTGGTGCATTAATATGTTATCTTTTTGTGTGAGTAGTTGGCTTTAGGTGTTCAACCTCTATGGATTTGCATTTTTATTTGAACAAAGAACTAATGCCATAATAAATAGGTAATACTAAAAAAGTGAAATCTAAGTAGTGATAGTAACTTCCCATGTGTTGGAGTTTTATGTTTTATTGATGTTATTATACTTGAATCATATTTTTAAAAGAATAGAAGAATATGGGTACATTATAGACCAGAAGAGTGGACCCCAATTATGATCAACAAATTTTGAACTATGGCTAGGGAAAGAAGGTAATAAATGGAGGTAACTAAAAATGTAGAAACAAGGGATTGTTTCTTTGACATGATAATGAACGAAGTTTTAGAATGGAAATGATCTTAAATGCATGAATCAAAATTAGATGTCAAAAACATCATACGAAGCATAGTGTGAAAAACTTATAGAAGCATCTTAAGTGTTTGGAGAAATAAGTCAAAGGTGTGATAGGTAAATATGAAGCTAATTCTATGATTTTAACTATAGAAACTTCCAATTTTAAAGGCTTTGATAGAGAGGAAAATCAATATAATGAATTTTGATGGCAGTTACTTTATGTTGAAGGGGCAATGAATAAAGCTTAGGTATTAGTTAGATATTACCTATCTACGTTCCCCATCCTCAAGGAGCCAATTGGCCTCTAACCTTTACTAAGTGGGGTGTTATATATAATTATATTATATATATATATATATTATATATATATATATAAATATATTAGATAGATAGATAGATAGTAAAAATAGATAGATAGATAGATAGATAGATAGATCGTCAAAATAATAACTATTTATTATTTAATTGACATTTGAAGAGTTACTAATAAAAGATAGCCATGAGTGGAGGATGGATAAGGTTAATGGGGTAATCCCCATAGTGAACATATTTGATCTATGGCTTCAAGATATGGCCCATATGGTATGAGGGTGAATGGTTTTGACAAACCCCATTGGATCTCAGGAGGCTAGACGTATTTGGGGTTGGGGGGTGGAGTGGAGGATATTATGCATGGGAATCAATGCTATTGGGAGTGTTAAACACTCAAATAAACCATTACCATGAATAGAGGAGAGGAGAGTTCATGTTTGTCACATTGATATGTGCCTTGTTCTATGTGTTTGTATGGTTTATTTAGTACAACAAATGGTCAAGATAAGACCGATGAAGGATCCCTATCTGTAGCAATGATGAGATTCAATGGAAATGCTCGGTGGGAGTGGAGAGGGGGGGATCTTAAGTACTAATATATTTTCTACTTGGGAGATAGAAATTGTGGTTTTGAATGAAGATCCACATGTCAATGATTGTGGTTTTTATAGACATTATTTTACAAAGGCATATAATGGCGGGATAGGGTCATATTGATAAGTTAAAAAAAATTTATATGTGTTTATACTAGAATATATTTAAATATCTATGTATCTACCTTTTATTTATGAGATATATTAGACTAATTATGCATGTGTATTTGTAGAGGTAATGTAAATGTCCAAGTTCCTTTAAAATTATAAAAAGGCATAGATAGTCAAAGAAGGCACAAATAAACGTAAGACATATATGCATATATATCTTGAAACAGAGACATGGAAACAAAGAAACAACTAAACATAGGCATACATGTATACATATGTAGCAAAGAATTATTGAATCGAATGTAACAAACGAACATGGATGTGTTTGTTTATTTTTGTGAAATGTCTTTGGACCTTTGATCCATTGTAGAAAGTGATATAATTGTAAAATACATATCATTCCAAGTCAAAATAATAGAATTGTTACGTAAAAAGAAACAAATTCAAATATGTAAAAAAAACTAAATATTTTCTACTAAAATTTATTTGTAGGTGTTGGAAGAAGTAATTTTTTTCTTCTTTCTAAGGCCTATGTGTTATTTGTCATATTGTTGAAAAGCTAGAATGAAACCATTCACAACTTCTTAAAAAATAAAGTAAAAGAAAAGTTGGTAATATACTCACTATTCTTGGGCTTCGTATAAAAAGTAATGACTTAGTAGATGTAGCAATATTGACTAGGAAAGCCATCAGACTAGTTTCATGTGTACCATGGTTCCTTTGCATTTTTATGGTTTATTATGAGACAAATAGTGCCATGATTTGTCCAATATGTATATAGCCTAAAGTTTTTGTAGCTACAAGTTATGTTTGACCATATGTGATCAATGATTAATGTTGGTGCATTGCTATTTGTGTCCAAAAGAAAATGAAGGTTGTAGTTGTACATATGTGATCTTAGTTTGTTTTCTTTTTGTTGCCTTCAAGCATATTGATGTTGAAATCTCCAACAATGGCTATTGCTTGATTTGAATGTATATTGCATAATGATTTTGCAAGAACACGCAATGTATTGGTAAATGTTGCATATGGTGTGACATAGACATTGAGAACTACAATATGAATGTCATGAACAATCATGTTCTCTATTGTAGCTTCTACATTTTTCTCTTCAAAGTGCATATGTTCCAAACGATTTATATGTTTTTTGACACACATGAGTAAACCATGTCTACTATAATTTGATATGAAACTGAATGCTACAAGTCTTTGTAGTAGGATGGGTTGTTTCAAATACGTTTCTTGTAAACATATGATGTCATATTGCATTAGATCTTAGTCCCTTAGAAATTCATCAATATGTATTTGTAAATTGTGGATGTTTAGAGAAATAATTGAAGCATATGCATTTGTTTCAATGGAAGGATAATTGTAGTCTAGTTCCCACTTTGCACCTTTTTGTAGACATTCCATTTCAAGATATTGGGTTTAATTTTGAAGTTTTCTTTCTTAAGTGGACTTAGAAAATACAATGATTCTATGTTTCTTACACGAGACAAAGTTGCATATACTAATCCATGTTTTTGTATACCCAAAGGATCAAATCAAACATTGTCTATTGTTAAGTCTTGTGACCTATGTATTTTACGTGAACATGCTAGTTGGAATGGGAATTGTTTCATGGTTTTCATATGCCTTATTTTTACTAATACTAAAATTTATTTTGTTGTGCACAATGTGGGCATCCAATATTTACAATTATTTTGGCTCTATAGAAAAGCAAATTTTTGAGCTTGTCATCATCCACCACTTGGATAATGGAATTTGATCCATATTACATCAAATTTATCTAGTTTTGTGTATGTTTTAATGATACCATCTGCACCATTGACAATATTTCCTTGTGAGTCATTGTTTCCAACATATGTTTCAACTAGCATGTTTAAGTTTAACATGATTTGTGAATGCAATGTTGTTATATGCCTTAGTAGTATAGGGACCTAACATGCCCCTCTCCTTCAAAAAGTGTTGTCCTCAATGCTTGAGTAGTTCTTGATGCTTTTGTATACAATTCTTGTCCTCCCATGTGGAATCTTCAATGGGTAAGTTCTTCCACTTGATGAGGTACTCTGAAATTGATCGATTTTGTAGCTGTCACGTTCTTGTTTTTGTGACTGCTCTAGGTTCTAATATGATTTTTCCTTCCTCGTCAAGTTCTGGCAATATTGTTTTAACTAGGATCTTCTGCAACTTTTGAATGAGTGGCCACACTTCTTCGTCCTTCTTCCATTCATCCCTTATTTCTTTTATCCAATTTGGTTGCATAATAGAAATAGCATAAAACAATGCTTCCACATCCTCATCCTTTCTTGAGAGTGCATCCTTTCTTGAGAGTGCATCTGCAACAACATTTTGTTTCCCTTTTTTTTAGATGATTTCAAAGCCATAACCGAACATATTTGTGACCAATTTTTTCTATTCTTCTAAAGAGAATATTTGTTCTAAAAAGTATTTAAGACTATCATGATCCATTTTTACCTTGAAGTGTCTTCCCATTAGGTAAGGTTGCCCTTTCTTAACTTGATGTATTATTGCCAACATTTCCTTCTCACAAATAGCTTGATTGAGATGTAGCCGTAAAAATAACCAATCGCCTACATCAAAACTTATTTCACTGTGATGTTGATATGCATGTTGATTCATTCGATTCTGCACCAAAGTGGCGTTATCATTTAAAACTTGGAGAACTTGTTGTTGATGCTCGATGTGATGTTTCACTGCTTGAATATCCTTCTTCTTGATATGTCCTTCTATCTTGAGAGTTTGAGGAGTGGTAATTTCTTCCAATGCATTACAAGATATGGCCGGATTCATTTCTTGATTCTCGATATGATGTTTCACTTCTTGAACATTTTTCTTCTTGATGTGTCCTTCTATATTGAGAGTTTGAGGAGTGGTAATTTCTTCCATTGCATTACAATATATGGTTGGATTCCTTTCTTGATGCTCGATGTGATCTTTCACTTCTTGACATTTTTCTCCTTGATATGTCCTTCTATCTCGATAGTTTGAGGAGAGGTAATTAGGGCCAATGCATTACAAGGTATGGTATGATTCATTTCTTCTTTCTCAATGTGATCTTTCACTTCTTGAACATTTTTCTTCTTAATATGTCCTTCTATCTTGAGAGTTTGAGGAGTGGTGATTCTTGCCAATGCTTTACAAGATATGGTCGGATTCATTTCTTCTTTCTTTGGGGTTGGTTCCTAGTGTATATCCTCTTCTTTTGACGTTTCTTGATTCTTTTCTTCCTCCTCTTCACAATAAATGTAAAATAATTTCTTGTCAACACACTTATGACCTTTAATGTATTTGTTATCACAATTGTAACAAAGCCCTTTTGCTCCTTTTTCTTCCAATTGTTGTGGTGTCAACCTTGTAGATTCTGGAAGGCTAGGAGAAACAACACTTCCATCTTTATAGTTGTGAGGGGTAAACTTCCTTGTTGCCTTAATTTTTCTTTCCACATTTCTTTCTAACCTGAATGCATTCTCCAATGAATACGGTTCCCAAAGCTGAACCTCATGTTGAATGTTATCCTTTAAAGTCCCTATGGAGACATAAATCCTCTACTTCTCTGGAATATCATTTTCCCTTATATTCAATTTTTGAAAGTCCTCAATGTGCTCTGCCATTAAACACCTTTGTTTGATATTTATCAATTGGCTAAAGAAGGTGTTTCTCTTTGTATCCTCATAATGTGCTATCATTTCCTCTGTGAAAATTGACCACGTAACAAGTGGTTTATGAGAATAAAGCTCTTTATACCATAAAAAATTGATCTAGTTCTAAATATGAAGATGCAATACGTACCTTTTGTAACAGTTGCACTTCATGTAGGTCAAAATATTGCTCCATTTGTAGTATCCAATTTACCGGATCCTTGCCATTAAACTTCCTTATATCGCCTTTTCTTGATTTTAGGAGATCGATCATGGAACGACTGTAACTCTATAATTTCACATCTCCAAGTTATAAAATTGTGTCCTAAAGCATCCTTCTATGTTCTCATTCTAACCCCACAAGTTTGATCAAGATTGGATTCTCCAAGGAAGAGATATGCCAAATCTCCCACGGTGACCTAATTATAGACTAGTTCAGTAGAGTGAATTTGTACAATGTGCCACGTGTTACTATTTCGACCTTAGTACCTGAAACTGATACACAAAAAACTACAAGAAATCCATTTCTGAAACTTCTTATGAAATTTTTTATCTGATGCTCAAAACAAAAGTTATGACAATTTTCCCCAGGTCACCTATTTGGAATGTAATTTGGGAGTTTGCAAAAACCATAATTTCCTTAGATCATATCTCCGCATCTATAGCAAGGAAAGCTCTGAAATTTGGACCCAAAGTTCATAACAATTTCAGCTCAAATGGGTTTCTTTTGTAGCTTCTGAAACTTCGTAGAGAAATTGTTATAGCGAACATTCCACAATGACCTGTTTTAGATGAAATTTTGGAGCTTGCAAAAAGCCTAGAATCCAAAGCTCTGATACCAAATGTTATGAAACCAGCTCACAAAATGTTAGAAAAGATAGATAAACGCATTAGAATTCAGCCTCTTCAAGGGAGCAACATCCTTTACATTACAAAAATGAACAATTCTTGGATGATACAAATGACAAGGCCTCCTTTTTATATATAGGAGTCTAAGCGGTCATAATGTAATCAGAGCCAACATAACAATAATAATGTAAGGGCATAATAATAATAATAATAATGGGCTTCTATGGGGAACAATAATAACAATATGGGGACTACATGGGCACAACAATATAATAAGGGGGTTGTACTAATAACAATAATGTGTTACACTACTAGTATAGGGACCTAACAGAAATGTAGAATGAATTCTCACTTTGCCTGCATTATATGCAGTTTTACCTGTATATGCTAATATCAATCCCTTTGGTTTCAAAGGGTCTATATTGTAATGTGTATTGTAAAATCGCATGAGCATTTGAAATATGGATTTTGTTGTAAATGTTTTTCTAATGCCAACTCCTTCGGTCAAGAATAAGTAGAGTGATATGTCTATGTTGATTTATTTTTTCATTGCAATGTCTTTGATAATTGCTTGTTGCTCTCTATTAAGCATTCTTCTAATTCTATAGTATTCTAGATTCCTAAGCATAAGTGGGTGTTATGTCAACTGAAAACCAATATGAATATGTCCTTTTTGTCATGGCATTGCAGCAATTACAAATCCTTATCCAGGTCATACTTTTAATCAAGATCGTCAGATATTTGAGGTTATTTTATTGTGCCGATAGAAGTTATAGGGTTATTTTGAATTTCTTGAATTGCTTCTTCCAATTCACCCTTTTTTTGTTGACATTATATGTGAACTTAGCTTCATTTCTCCTTATTGTATGATTTTGTAACATGTATCCACTTTTCCATGTTGGCAAGTCCTGCTTTAGTGCATTTTCATTGTTTTGAAATGAGACATATAGCAAAAGTTTTTCTCTATAAAAGTTTTCATAGTCAATGTGTTTTTTGTATTTGATGAATCATATTACTCTTTATTTTTTCCTTTTTGATATTGGTCTGCCATATTTCTTATACTTTGATATGAATTCATCTAAACATACATGCTTAATAGCAAGAGGCCTATTGATGTAGTAGTCAATGATGGAATTGTGCATGACTTCTTTAGAGTTGTCAAACATTTGTTTTAGAAGAATGGATGGTTTAAGTCTAAATGTGTGCTTATCTACTGGTGTTGTGTTTATAAAGTTGCATTCTCTTGAACTATGATTCAATGGTACGGAGAGTGCTATATGTACTTCTTACTGACCTTAAATTTTTTGAAGATTAAGAGAGGAATTTCCTAATGATCGTATCATTTTAATAGCATCTATTTTTCTCTTTTCACATTCATGTAATATCCTTTTGAATGCATTTGTCATATATTTGTCAACTTTGGTCATATATTAACTGCAATATGATGTTGTAGCATATGCATTGAGCACATATTGAGCATCTGTTGTCGCATTCCATAGATGTAGTATATTGATTTCAAATATGTTGTTCCATATATGTGATGGTTTTCGCTGCAAGAATACCATTGGTTGTATCAATGTACTTTGTATTACTTTGATGAAATCCTTTTCTGTTAAGTTCAACTCATCCAAGAACTATTCGTAAGAAGTCGATTTCTCATAGTGTTTTTGTTCTAAGGTACTCGGCAAGAGAATTTTTTTTTCATCTAACGACTCATTTAGAGAAGTAATTGGTTCAAGAACTATTGCCCTTTTCATTGGGGGAATTGGGAAATTGTATCTATAATGTGACGATTTTCTCTTTTAACAACTTCTAGTATGATGGTGTTCATGGATCTTTGCAAGCTCTCGATGAAGGTGATATGTGTTACAAGTTATATATTCGTCCAAGAAGTTTTCAATTTTTGAACTACTATTTATTCAATATATTGGAGAATTTTCCATCCATAGAACAACATGTTCATGTGTGTTACCTCTATTTTGGAACTCAGCTACAAATTATTAATCTAATATTTAAAAAAAAAACGTATTATCTTGACAGATCAATTGTTTTATGGCGTCTCTTTTATGTCTATAGTAATGTCTACAAATTACTAGATCCTTTCTTACAAGATAATCAATGTCATATTCCTCAATTGTTTCAATGTGCCTCCTTTTTGTTCTATTTCTATGTAATTTAGTAAGATTTTCTACTAGCATATTCCAACAATGTTTTGCACTTGTAAACATAAAAAAGAAATTTCAAGGGGCTAGTTGTTGTATCATTGTAAATTTACGTTTCTACATTTGTTGTAGTGAGTCAAGAGCAATTAATATGTGCTTGAAATCTATGTATCCAATGTGAATTTTTAGTAATTTTTATATATTGGGCTTGTACGTAACATCCTTTTCTAATAACTTTCTTCCTTGTAGTTTTCCTTTCCTTATTTGGATTTAAATGCATGAGATGACTTTTTCAATGATTATTCACATTGTTTTGAAGAAAAAAAATTGATGTGAGAGGAAAAGTCTCAACTGTGATGCATTATTTCCCATTTCATTATTTCTTGGTAACGAAATCTTTGTACTATGTCATTTTCATGTGGATATCCAAATAATAGAGTTTGGAATCTCATCTCTTTGCTGTATTTGTGTTTGAATATTCCAAGTGGTCATTTCCCTTCAGTTGGTGTTATTTTATTGATATTGTCTTACAAATCATTAATACGTTGTGAGCCTTTGAATCTATGTACCAAGGTTTCATTTGGTCTTTCGCTTCTTGAATTGTTGTCTATTTCACTTTTATTGTCATTGTCTTCATCTTCAACTGGATTACCTTTAATTTTCAATTCAAGGATATGATTATAATTTTTATTTACATAAATGCTTTCAACTTTGCATAAATATCAAGAACATAGTTCTTTTAGTGCTTTCATGACAATATGCACATGGACTTTCCCTGTTTGATATGCATTCTTGTATTCCAATCATCTTTTTAATGCAATAGCAATTGTCATTGTATGATCCATGAATTGCAGTGATGCTTTTTGAATAATTTCCATGTGCACAGGTACATTGATTATTGAAATGGTTAAGCCGATTTGGGATCCTTTGTAGCCTCATTTACTTATTTGTGCAAAAATAATTCTTAATTCTACAAGCCTCTCTTCATGTTCTGAAATTGTTGGCTTAGTTCGCAATGGATTATTAGGTCTTCTTTGTTTAGGTGTTGCAAAGTGTGGTAAATTTACATTGTCAAGTGATCTTTTGCAAAATCTATAAATGATCTCGAGAGGAAATACTTTTCCTCTTCCATATATGTTTATGTACATTTGTTTTAAGCCAAGTCAAATTATTAGCATGTTCTTTCCAAATTGCAACTTATTACATAATGGACATTTGGTTTTAGCTATGTCTTCAATTCCTTTTTGTACATTTCTATAGGATTACCCTTCGGTGAGTGACAATCTCTATTCCTTAATTTTTTTTATTGTTTTCAGTACTCTTTACGCTATGTGTACGTACCATTTGTTTCCATTTATGGAAGTTTATCCTATATTTTGTGTTTTTATGCATTTCTACTATTTTATGTTGAAGATTGTATCGATTCCTATTTTGATTTGATAATAATGGTTCATAATGAATGTGCGATGCATATTTTTGGAAGGATAGTATGTTATATGTTTAATTGCAATTTGTATTTGACGAGTAGTAATTAACAACGGTTTTAGTGAAAAATGACCATATTTGTATGTTTACATTGAATATGATTGATATCCATTGAAAGAAAAATGATGCTCCTTCAATTCTTCCTTTTTCATATGTCGTTTCCATATTAATAAGATATTCTTGGCAGCCTGCAACCATTGTTTGAATTTTTATAGTTTCATTTTTTAAGCATTTTTCCAGACAATGCAATGCATATTGGTTCCCTTCCATCAATGCATTGTAGAAGGATGGGACAGTGTAAAGCCTTAAATATTTTTCATCAAATTCAGGTGTTATAAATGACAAATTGCAGTGAACATGTTATTGGGACATTTGAGATGAAAGGTAATAATTAGATACAACGCTGCATCTAGGAAATATTTTGTACAATGGAGGCTCAAAATGTCCATTAATAGGACTTGTATCATGAAAAAAATGTTTAGTGGAATTGTACCTAGATCGCGATTGAAAACAAAATACATTGTTTTCATTATTAGTGGCCAACCTCCAATTGTTATGTTCAATGACTAGGATAGCCATCGTATGCAATAAGTGCCCCCCCATAGTCCTCTTTCAAATTGACAATTAATATTTGAAGCAAAGAATCTCATTTTATGAAGATATGGGTCAACATCAGTAATCCCATGAAGTTGATACAACATATCATGAGCTTGTTCATATTGGTACGATTATTTTTTGCCTCTATCTCATTTTGATGTACACAACTGAGGAAAGTGCAATAGAATTTAAAATGCATTGAACAAACAATCTCCAAGACTATATGAAAATCGTTGCAGTCTAAAGAGACTATTCTTGGTTAATATGTCATCAATATTGGCATATATGTGACATTGTTTTGTTGAATGGTACTTTTCAACATCCAAGATTTCAACCATTTTTGTATGTAATTATTCTTGAAATTTGTATTATGATTTGTTTGCTAATTTCTATGTATGTTAGATTTGTTTTGCTCAAAAATGGGAGAGTGTTCAACTCTTTTTTGTTTTATCGAGGATATGTCTTTGATAATGTTTACCAGGATAGAATAATCATTGTAGTTTGATATTGTCTATGTGATTTGGAATTGTGAAAAAAGGCACACAAATTTGCAATTGACTAGCTCTTATTTTGCACTTCTTTGTATTCTCAAAATATCACTACAAAACAAAGCATATGTGACATTGATAATTATTTGTGAAGATATGAACTTCACATAGAAGGTATGTAATAACTACTAATAATTGGCATTTTTATACAATGAGAAGTACCAAAGGAACATTATATGTATTTTGATTAGTAAAACATACTACACGTTAATGTTTGGCATAAAATATGTAATAATTTTTCTATATATATGATTTTAGAAGTCCTTTATATAAATTCCCCCTTTATGATCTAACACATAATGATGCAGGGTAACCCCGCCAAACCCAGAATCTACAAATTTGCCATGCATTAAAATTTCATCTCAGCTTTTGCCTAAATCAAAACCTCAATACCTGACAAATTCACAGACTACCACTTGCATCGATACCCAACACTTTATCACTGATTCAATAACCTCCCTTTATGTTAGATCAGAACCTACTTCAATGTCATTTGAACCCAAATACCATTTCACACGATCATATCACACATCGACCATTACAATCACCTTCAGTGGTCGCTCTCTGACTCTGCACAGAAACAGAGTTCTGCAACTTCATCAATTAAATGGGAATGGTCTTCGTTCAATGTAATACCCTCACAAAGAAGCTCCTAATCCAAAGTTGTATTCACAAGATGCATCACCCGCTGCTTGTAAGAACGACATTGTTCTATAAGATCTATTATCACTTCCTGGTTTATGCCCTCCTTACTATGAGGATCCAAAACATTTAGCATCTACATTAACACATTAATAATATCACGAGCATTCTGAATATCCATCAAGCTAAGACCAAGAAGATCAGACGCCAGGGATGCCTCAACTGCTTCATTTTCATAGCCTGGAGATCTATAGGTTTGAGGCGGGTAAGTCATTGGTTGTGTCTGCGGAGGTGTGAATATTGATCAATAATTGCAAATTGCTATTTGCAACCAAACACTGTCGATTTCCACCTGGATCTGATTGACTGATCTGACTCAACTTGCAATTTTAATATGACACAGGAATTTGGGCGTTTACATCGTTCCTGATGTGATAACTATCTGAAGACACCTAATCACAATTCTTTTGAATGCCGCAATTATAGACCATTACTACAGCTTCGAGCCAATGCAAATATGAAGCACCTTCTGATCTGATCTAATCGGTGATCCACAGTTCCGATATTATGTTATCGGATCCGATATCACATTAACCATTATTTATGACACTTTGCGTCCACCGATACGCTACTGATCGAAAATTGCCAAATCTTAATGGTAAACAACCCCTCTTCCTGTATGTCCTCTGATATTACTCCGGATCCAATTTCACTTCAACCAACTTTACAGCTTTTCGCATCCATTTCCTAGTGTCATACGTTGTGATATGAACCCTCTCCGGTCCAACACGAAGGCTATGCACAGACCCGATAAATCGATTGACATAAAATTTAATTTCGTTTAAAGGTTCCAACAGATGATTTCAGCAAATCATATATCCCCACTATGTCGAGTTTGAATTAATAATGAGATTTTTTACAATTTAAAATAAGAACACACACAGGACACTATCATTTCATTTTTTTTTACAATAAAAAGACAGATATTCAAGTTCACGCTCATCAGAAAATGATACACACACAACACAAATTCTATTCATAGAAAATAGCAATATAGGGTCTCCGTCTCAGGTCTCATTCACAAGAATTGACCTCTGTCAGCATACAAACCACAACTGCATTCAATGAATGGAACAGAGTATCGGCTCTTGCCCAATTACACAGAGACTGATCACTATTTTTTTTTACACACACCTCGCTACTAATTTGAGGTTCCTCTCCACACAAAATCCACCTAACTATCTCTCCTTCTTTCTTAAAAAACCCTAAGCTCTCGCCTCATTACATTTTTATGATGAGCTTATTTTCTAATAATAGCGAACGGGATCTCCTGTTTTTCCGAAAGATCATAACAACAAATTTCTTATCTTATCACTCTCGATCACATTTGTTTAACAACCTTATCTTTGTTCTAAAATAAGGCAATCTCACACTTATTACAGTAACAAACTAATCGAGAAGTTTATTCTTCCCAGTAATCCCGAATTTGGCAAACCCATCAATGAATTTTACTGTGATTAGCCACAACATGTGGACAATCCTCCACATTGCTAGCTAATTCTGATGCTCCTGCATCAGACTCCTGAAGTTGAAAGTTTCCATGACCTCCTAGTCATGTGTTTCTTCTGTTGTCCATCCAGTATCCCAAACTTTACTTTGTAACTGGTCATCACTTTCATTATGCCGCTGATTTAATTTTTCTGCCACTATCACTTCTGTCCCTCCAGATTCCCAAATCTTAATTTGTTGTTGTCCCCTGTTCTTGCTGATACAAATTCCTGTGGTCAATTTCTCCTTCTTGTTGTCCCTCTTCTCATCTAATTTCATCTTCCACAATTTCTCAAATTCCTTCTTACCATTTGTCTTTAACTGAACTCCACTGACATCTGTCTACTGTACATTCTCCTTTTCCATACAAATTATAAAAATTTTGTCCAAATCTTCCTTACCTTTTCCATTTACAATTTGTTGTTTGTACTCTACAACCTCTCTTTCATTATCATCAAAGGCAATTCTTCCCTCTATGTCTTTAGATTTGTCTAATAACTTTTTCAGCAAAATGTCAATTTCTTCATATTCAATAAACATGTCATTTGCATATAACTCCTCCTTCATTTGTTTATCTTTAGCTCCTTTAATGATGACAATTTCCTTGTCAATACCATCATTCTCAAAATTATTAAATACATGTTCAAAATATCTTTCTGTTTTAGCAATTTCTTCCAGTAATCTCAGTTCTTCGTCAACATGCATAAGCACATTGTCCAATCGTTGTTCCTCACCTGTCAAACCTGAAAACATACACAACATGTCAGTTTCAAAAATGCAAGGCTCTTCATTCGAGGCCTCAATGATCAGCTCTTCATGCTCTTCTGAACTATTTTGATAGTTCACTAAATTATTGAGAAATTCTTCCTCAACATCTCTGATTTCTTCCTCATCAAAGAAAACTTCTGGGATTGCAACTTCTTAACTATGCTTGGCAACTTCATCATAAGTTTGTAGAATACCTTCCTGTTCTACACAATTTCTTCCAATACTCAGTTTGTCCAAATAAGACAATAATGACTCTTCCTCTTCTCTGATAAGACTTTGATCTTTCAAAGATTTCCTTGGCTTACCTTCTTCAGCTAAGTTCTCGGTGTCAGCTTTCCTTCTCTTCACTTCATAAATCTACAATGCATTTGTTCCTTTTCCTTTTTCCATTTCCCATTGGTCTTCTTTCCATGCTAAAATTCCTTCAAATATGATCAAATAAGTTTCCACTAAAAGAAGACATAACCATTTAGCCATACCTTTTAATTTCCTCCACCAATTGAAGTCTTGAAAGTCCTTATGCATCTTCTTTCTTGCTTGTCTTGCCTTTGCTCCTTTCACTTTTCCATACACAGGTTCAAATTCTTTAGGATGCATACTTGTAATTTTACATTCACAAAAATAATTAAGCCCAAAAATATGAGATCCTCTTGGCTGTGCGGATGATGTCAACACATTCCTCTCATTCTGATCTGCATAGATCAGTTCTTCTCTACTGTCATCATTGTCTTCGTCCCCAAGGAGAGATCCTTTCTCTGGTTCACAGATGTATTCTATTTCTTCATTCTCAGTTATTCGAAGTAATAATTTCTCAGCAAACAATTCTTTGACAGGCCATTTAACTCTTCTTCCCACATAAAATCCTTGTTTCCATTTTTCTCTAATTCCTTTCAATACCAGCTTCTCCAAATGACTGAGTTCTACCTTCATCTCAGCCAACTCTATGTCCCTTTCTTCTTTACTCATTCCTTTGAGTCCAACTGCTTCAGCGCTCTTTTCCCTATGTCTGTGACTTTCCTTTGTACCCCTGTCATGACCATAAATAGTCAATTCCTTTCCTTCCTCTAGTGAACTTTCCTTGTTCACTAGTGAGCTGCAACTAGCCTTTTCCATTTCGCCTATAACAAGTCTCCTTCATGCCTCACCAAACTTTCTTGAGTTTAGTTTTTTGGCACCTATTGGTTCTTTCCTCGAACCTTTCACTAACTAACAATTCTACCAGCACTCTTCTTGCTGGAATTGTTATCTCCTATCCACAATCACAATTATGGAGCTGCCTCATCAACTTCTACCCAACCTTAGTTGGAAGTTGTTCTCATCTCCTCTTGAATACTTCTTGCTCACTACCTTCTTCATTCAGTAAATTTGTTTATTGTCGGGTATTGTCACGTTTACACCTCTGGGATTTCTTCTTGCTCTATCTTCTTTACATAGCTCATATGCTATGATGCTGGTACATCTCATTCCATCTTTCAGCAAATCCACTGCTTCCATTGACCTGCACAATATTTTCACATCAAAGTATCTTTCAAATACTATCAATTCCTTTTGATAACCTGTTTGTAAGCAAATGCTCTCTTGCTTATACAATTTCCAAAATTCAATTCCTGTAGTAGTTCTTCTTTCAGTCCTATTAACCCAATCGATCATCAATATCATTGCCTTCAACAATATTTAAACAATCTTTAATCAAATCGGTCATGCAATCAACTTAAACATTCTTACCAGACCTTCCTGGGCATTCTCTGCTTCTCCATTCTGATCTCAACATCGTTTATAGCCTGATCCTCATATTCATCAACACACTTCAGGCAATTATACATCTGGCAAAATTAAAATTCAGTTTCCAAAGACAACCTTTTCAGAGCGTTAACTTGGCTCTGATACCAAAAAGATGTAGGGTAACCCCACCAAACCTAGAATCTACAAATTTGCCATGCATATAAAATTTCATCTCAGCTTTTGCCCAAATCAAAACCTCAATACCTGACAAATTCACAGACTACCACTTGCATCGATACCCAACACTTTATCACCGATTCAATAACCTCCCTTTATATTAGATCGGAACCTACTTCAATGTCATTTGAACCCAAATACCATTTCACACGATCATATCCACACATCGACCATTACAATCACCTTCAGTGGTCGCTCTCTAACTCTGCACAGAAACAGAGTTCTGCAACTTCATCAATTGAATGGGAATGATCTTCGTTCAATGTAATACCCTGACAAAAAAGCTCCTCATCCAAAGTTGTATTCACAAGATGCATCACCTACTGCTTGTAAGAATGACATTGTTCTACAAGATCTATTATCACTTCATGCTTTATGCCCTCCTTACTGTGAGGATCCAAAGCATTTAGCATCTACATTAACACATCAATAATATCACGAGCATTCTGAATATCTGTCAAGCTAAGACCATGAAGATCAGATGCCAGGGATGCCTCAACTACTTCATTTTCATAGCCTGAAGATCTATAGGTTTGAGACAGGTAAGTCATTGGTTGTGTCTGTGGAGGTGTGAATATTGATCAATAATTGCAAATCGCTATTTGCAACCACACATTGTCGATTTCCACCTGGATCTGATTGACTGATCTGACTCAACTTGCAATTTTAATATGACACGGGAACTTGGGCATTTACATCGTTCCTGATGTGATAACTATCCGAAGACACCTAATCACAATTCTTTTAAATGCCGCAATTATAGACCATTACTACAGCTCCCAGCCAATGCAAATATGAAACACCTTCTGATCCGACCTAATCGGCGATCCACAGTTCCAATATTATGTTATCGGATCCGATATCACATTAACCATTCTTTATGACACTTTGCGTCCACCGATACGCTACTGATCGGAAATTGCCAAATCTTAATGGTAAACAACCCCTCTCCCTGTATCTGCTCCGATATTACTCCGGATCCAATTTCACTTCAGCCAACTTTACAGCTTTTTGCATCCATTTCCTAGTGTCATACGTTGTGATATGAACCCTCTCCGGTCCAACATCAAGGCTATACACAGACCCGACAAATCGATTGACATAAAATTTAATTTCGTTTAAAGGTTCCAACAGATGATTACACCAAATCATATATTCCCACTATACCGAGTTTGACTTAATAATGAGATTCTTTACAATTTAAAATAAGAACACACACGAGCCGCTACCATTTCATTTTTTTTACAATAAAAAGACTGATATTCAAGTTCACGCTCATCAGAAAATGATACACACACAACACAAATTCTATTCATAGAAAATAGCAATACAGGGTCTCCGTCTCAGGTCTCATTCAGAAGAATTGACCTCTGTCAGCATACAAACCACAATTGCATTCAATGAATGGAACAGAGTATCAGCTCTTGCCCAATTACACAGAGACTGATCACTATTTTTTTACACACACCTCGCTACTAATTTGAGCTTCCGCTCCACACAAAATCGACCTAAATATATCTCCTTCTCTCTTAAAAAAAACCCTAAGCTCTCGCCTCATCACATTTTTATGATGAGCTTATTTTCTAATAATAGCGAACGGGATCTCCTATTTTGCCGAAAGATCATAACGACAAATTTCTTATCTTATCACTCTCGATCACATTTGTTTAACAACCTTATCTCTGTTCTAAAATAAGGCAATCTCATACTTATTACAGTAACAAACTAATTGAGAAATTTATTCTTCCTAGTAATCCCGAATTTGGCAAACCCGTCAATGAATTTTACTGTGATTAGCCACAACATGTGGACAATCCTCCACATTGCTGGCTAATTCCGATGCTCCTGGATCACATAATAAAATTAATCACATAACTTCTACATACTTCATCTTGATGCATTTCCTATACATACTTCAATTATATGTATGATGAACCACTCATCATTAAGATGTTGACATACTTACAACGACAGTAGATGACAACCATAGTGATTTCGAAGGTAGCATTATTTTCATTGTTAATGGTACCATTTACATCAGGTATAATGGACTTGTGTACAAGGACAAAGTAACAGTGGATTCAGGGCAAGTGGAGGTTTTCATTTATCTGCTTTGTGCAGATAACGATAATTAAAGGTATCTAATGTGGCTTTGTATCATAGTGTTTTTTAGGCATTGAAGGAATTATTTACAATGCTAAAAATAAAAAAGTAATGTTCTACATACATATGACTAAAGATGTTGCAATAAAAACAATGTCTCAAATGTAATTGCATTACTATAACGTCATTAAATTTCCTATGCACCTTTAAATAAATGCACTAATTTAAGAAAAATATATTGCACTAAACAAACTGACAATGAAATAGTTTTAGTTTCTATAGTCATTCATCTTGGATTAAAAATTATAAGTAGAGATAGAGAGGATAAATTACTATGGCATCTGGAGGTCCATGTAGTATCTACTGATTTTAGTATTATAATTTCTAAATTTTTCTCTTAGATGAGGTTTAGTGAATCAGCAAATTTATCATTTAAATCACACAAATAAATGTGTTCCATGTTGACCTTTGGCACTCCTTCAGTGTTCTCTAGATATGAACAAATGTATCGTACACAACAACACAAACGTTGGCACCTATTTAAGCTTCATCTAATTCATATGCTACGATGTTTGCATTTAAAGTATTCACCACTTGTTTTATTCTCTACTTTACCACCACAATATAGTCTATCATTATCATCCTATTCTTCTTCCATAAGTTATTGTGGCGATTTTGAGGGTTACACGATACCACACTCGATGATTCCAAATTATTCACAATTCCATAACATTGATTTTTAATAGATTCCACTCAAACTATCAGACATTGATTTTTGATAGATTCCGCTCACACTATCAGACAAGACCTCACTTCATTACACCATAAAAAAAAAAGAACAATTTAACTATTTAAAGAATTCACCTCTTCAAAATCTTTTGAGTATCAATTAGAAAAAGAAATATCATAGTTATAAATGTAAAAACTGACCTCATCATATAAAACAATTCAAATTTAGAAAAACTAAACATTATATTTCCTATTGTATCGTCTCCCAATTGACCACAAAGTGGACTTGGGAAGTTTAATTCTAGCTTACAATTCTTCAAATTCGCACATAGTTTTGATAGTATGTGTGCTCATAGTTGAAAGTAATCACTACAAGCTTTGTGTACTCTAAACTCTCTCTAAACTCTCCAAAGAACACTGATATATTTGATTATGTAAAGGGGAAGAGGGGGTGTTCTTACATGTGGAGCAATATCATATATTTGGAACCATTTGCAGTAGTGAAGTAATTGTACATTATTATCAAATCCAAAATTCAGCATCTCTGCAAGTAGAGAACTTTAATTTTTTCTAGCACCTAACAAAACTTGAATTCATTATATATATATATATATATATATGGGGGAAACCATGGGCAGTTAGATGAAAAGATGGGATGTTACAAGATATCTCAATGTTTTTAATAACTATGTATCTCCTATAATATTTCCAACAATGAATTTTGGTAAGTGTTAAATGTTATCCCATGAAACAAATGTTTCATTCAATGCATTAAAATACCAATCCTCTAGATTAATTGAACTATATAGATGGTAGAGAAAATTTATTATACTTAATATCCTACTTAGTTTCGTACCACTCCTATTAGTTAAGGTCAATGCTGAGCTAAACACCATCTATTGTATATCTAAATTGGCTAGAGTTTATCTACAGAATGGTATTTCTAAGTGGTTATCATGGTATTTCTAAGTGGGTATCATGATATATTCTTGATATTTCAAATCTTAAATGGAATTTAAGTGGTGTCTATTACCTCCATGCAATTCCACCATTAATTTATATGGATTTGTCTTAATTGAGGACATAGTGATTATATATGATTTCTTGATGGAGATTTGATAGGTATGTCAGCTAGAAAAGGTGACAAAATTCATATTGCATTCATTTCATGTGTTGAAAGTATGGAAGGAAAAATAGTCTATATGTTGATTGCATTGTCAACACAATGTAATTGTTTTAGTTGTTTTTGATGGAGGTGAAATTTGAAAGTCTGGATCACCTAAATGTGGCCTAAATATTATGGTATCCATAGCCAAGAAAGTGGCACATGTGGGAATGATGCCGGTCGGGTTAAGATCTAGAAATGTAAGAATGAGTCGCGGCACTATATTATGAAAATTTATGAAAATATCCCAAAACTAAATTTAATGAATAATAGCACATGAAAAAATATAGACTAAGTCTAAACTTCTGAATTCATGTGTCTATTTATAGTAAATCCATGACTATACAAATTAGGAATCTTATTGTCTTATAAGAATTCCATGACTATACAGATTAGAAATGTTATTGTCATATAAGAATGTCCTAGTATCATAACTCGTTGAGAGAAAGTTTGTTAATAAGAAGACATGTGTTCAAACCTCACTGGGATTGCGCTGGGAGAAGACATACTTATTAAAAATAAAATGTCACAAAATCGTAGAACATAATCTCATAAAATATTGGTGGAGGTGTGTATGTTGGTGGAGGCGTGTATGCCGTAACCAATACAGGATATCATTGCAAAAAAAAAAATGCCACAAAATCTTAGAACATAATCTCATAAAACATTGGTGGAGGCATGTATGCTCTAACCAATACAGGATATCATCGCCATGAAATTCCGTAAATTAAATTTAATTAGAAATGTTATAGTAATTTAATATAAATACTCATAATTTTTAGGAATATTGAATTCATAGAATATGAATTTATAAACCCTTCATCCATCTTGATTCAATGAGACATTAGATAAGAACAATCCAATACATTTTTGCAATTTCATAATCTTTTTATCATAAGATCTAGACTAGTCATATAGGGATGAGTGTAAACATTTAAATTATGGCTCAATTAATAATAAAACGTTAAAGTTATAAATAAAAAGTTAAAAGTAATATAAGCCCCACTATCTAAATGAGTGTAAACATTTAAATGTTGGCTCAATTACTAATAAAAAAATAAACTAATAAAAAACAAAATTTAATTTATTATTTGGTTTTGTTATTAACTTGTGAATAAGATTTGTTACAATACCATGGACCAATACCATGTCCTATCAATACCACATGCCAAAAAACCATCACTTATTTTGCAATCAAAATATCTTATAAAAATATGACAAGATTCTTAACCATGGATATTCACTCCCACTTTCCCATGGATATTATTAACTTGTAAATAGGCTTTGTTACAATACCATGGCTTATTAATACCACATGCCCAAAAAGCATAACTTATTTCACAATAAAAAAAATTATAACAATATGACAATATTCTTAACCATGGATATTCACCCTCACTTAAACTTGGATATTTATTAACTTGTAAATAGGCTTTGTTACAATACCATGGACCAATACCATGGATTACCAATACCACATGCCCAAAATGGATAACTTATTTCATAATCAAAATATTTTATAACAATATGACAAGATTCTATAACCATGGAGATTCACTCCCACATTGCCATTAATATGATAACTTGTGAAGAGCTTTGTTACAATAACATGGGCCAATACCATGTCTTATCAATACCACATGCCCAAAAATCATAACTTATTTCGCAATCAAAATATTTTATAACAATATGACAAAATTCTTAGCGAGGCATATTCACCCCCACTTTTTACCATGGATATTATTAACTTGTAAATAGGTTTTTTTAACCATGGGCCAATACCATGGCTTATCAATACCATATGCCCAAAACCATAACTTAATTTACAATCAAAAAAAATTTTATAAATATTTAATTTTATTTAATTTATAACACCTTTTTCATAAATCTAAAGAAAAATGTTATAATTACTTCTTAGATATATCTAAACTCTCAATGGGCGCGACTATTAAAAATTATTCTCATAAAAATTAATAAAGGTTTAATAAATTAAAAATGAGAATAGTTTATATATAAGATGCGGAAAATTTATATAATTTATTAAAAATTATTATAAGGATGTGAAATTTATATAATATAAAAAATATTATTAAGAACTAGCATATATCCATCTTAACTAAGGATCCAAGTGATGAGAGAAAGCAATGTGAATAAAAGTAATAGAGGAAAGATAATGTATGATACTTTTAAGTTTTTCATTTTTATTTTCTTTGACATGATTGATCCAAAATATAGGTTTAATATTTAATATTTCATGATAATGTGGTTAATCTGAAATAGATCTATCTACTATTTAATAACCAATTCGGTTTTTTTAATTCAGATACCTTCTTAAACACGATACAATGGGATTAAATTTAAGAGAGAGAGGGAGGGCAGAGGGAGATCGTGAAAGTTCTAGATGGTGGAGAGAGAGAGAGAGTGATGAGGGGGGAGAGAGAGGAAGGAAAATAGTGAAAGTGCTTGAGGGTGGAGAGAGAGAGTGATGGTAGAGAAAGAGAGGGATAGAGAGAGAGATGGAATTGGAGTGGGCTAGAGAGGGAGGGAAGAACAAAGAAATAGATATGGAGGTGGAGAGAGAGAGGGAGTGACAAGGAAGAGATGGAAAGAGAGTGGGGGGGGAGGAAAGGAGGGCAGAGAGAGAAGAAAAGAGGAGAGAGACAGGGAAGAAGTGGAAGAGAGAGAGAGAGGGAGACACAAAGATGGAGGGGGGAGAGAGAATGAGAGAGGGAGGGAAATACTGATGGAGTTGGAGGGAAGAGAGAGAGAGAGTGATGGGGGAAGCGGGGAAGAGGGAGAAAGAGATTGATTTTAAAGGGGAGAGAGGGAGGGAAGAAGAAATACATAGGGGAAAGGTGGAGAGAGAGAGGGAGAGTGAGAAGAGATAGAGAGAGAGAAAGTGGAATATAGAGAGAGGTAGAGGAAAAGGGAGAAAGAGAGAGAGATAGATATGGAGAGACACTACCTATATTTGTGGGTGAGATAGGGAGAGGAAATAAGAAAAAGACACATAGATACAAATATACATATTATATAGTATTATATAACCGACCAAGATCCATATTAACCCTGAATCTATGTGCCGAGAGGGATCTAATCTCTCGAGGTGCAAACATTTCCTCGAGTTTTGCACTGAGAAAAGAGGTCTGCACCTCGAGAGATTTGATCCTTCTCGACACTATAGGTTTTGGTTTAAAATGGATCTAGGATAGTTATTTACTTCAATTTTGATCCTTCTCAACACTATAGGTTTGGGTTGAAAATGGATCTAGGATGGTTATTTAGTTCAATTCAAGGTAACCATAATGCTATCGTATCTATACATTTGGTTAATCTTAAAAATAACATAATGCTTAAAAGTTAGAAAAATAATAATTTTATTTCATAAATTTCTTATTTGAATTAATAAAAAACCAAAAACACATATATAATATTTTTTATATAAAATATTATTTAAATGAATGGTATATAAAATCAAATTTAGATGATTTAAAAATATACGAAATAAATGTATATGTTCAAGTTATTAACATATGAATTAGGAAGAGGAAGAGGTGAAATGAGGGCACTTGCAGAGTATCCACTAGTTTTGTGTCTTGTCAACATAAGCGGTATCAATTCCTTTTTAGTAGGTAAAGGGTTGTAATCCTCGGGAGAGTTGGAAGATCACACGATATGCTATAGTCTAGGTTGACTTACTCGAATTAATGGTGGGTTGTCTCTTGTACGATGTTAGGGGAAGGGGGAAGAATTTATTGACGAAGCCAATAATTCTATACATTCTAGAAAATTTGGTATTCTAAAATGTTCTAAAGATTTAAAAAGCTTTATTCAATCTAGAAAACTACATATTGTAAAAAGATTTGAAGATTTGAATATTTGAAAAGTGAATTATATTTGAAATTTTTAATGGAAAATAATGTAAAATACTATAGTTCAATAATTTTTTGATGAATTATTTCACATAAAGATGACTCGATAGATGTTTTAGAAAAAAAAAATGGTTTGATTTATATATAAAAATAAAGGTGACTTGAAAGATGTTCTAGGAGAGGAATGAACAAAGTTTGGGATTTTATATGTTGTGTAAAAATAATAGTGTATTGTATAATTTTTTTTTCCTGGTTTTTGTTGTGAGGATTAGTGGATTGAAATTGAAAAATATTACGGTTTTGGTAAATATTTTTTTTTAGAACTAGAAAATATATGAATATCTGAGTATTTATGTTATCTAAAGAATATATATAAATGTGTGATTTTATTATCAATACAATTATAAATTTCTTTTAAAATTTATAATTATATCTATAAGATCAATATATAGATAAGTATATATAAATACTAAAAAATTATAATCAATCAATACTTCGTTGAAACTGCAAAATGAATTATATCTTTTGGTTCAAAACATATAAACCCTCGATCCAAAAAGTGTTGGTAACTCCACTGAAAACTAATAATATAAATCATCTCCAAATATTGATATGGTGTCACTATTGACTATAGTGAGCCACACATATGTTACACAAATATAAGTGTTGATAGAGTGTTGTTTTTTACTACATTGAGCCATGCGTAAGTTACCCAAATTTCACGACTTCTTTCATGAGGTAACATTCGAGATTTGGCTTCTGGTATTGCTTAGAGTGCCACTCTTGGGTGTGGCAATGTATCATCAATCATATTGAAGTCGGATGGCCATCCGAACTCCATTAGGTCGATAAAACGTTACCAATGACGCATGTAACTTCAACACATTCATTCAGGTTCCTTGTAATGTAAATATGTAATTTATATTGGGTATTTTTCGCATTGTAATGGTTAATTTTACTGATTGGTTTTGGATGTAGGAGAACTAATTGGGTTTGTTTCATCCTTGCATAGGAAGTAGAACGTGATAGTGCAAAAAATTGGGAGGCAATAGCAAATCAAGTATTGAAATTGTGGGTTCTTTTATATGTATGTTATCCTCCAACCATCATTGCTAAATCAATATTAACTTCATTATTTTCACTAGTAGTCACAATTTGCATTGTAAGTTCAATAGTTGGATGGATTGTCGAGTGTGGATTAAGCAAAACAATTCATACCGATGTTGAATCCTAGGTGAAGCTCATGATAACTATTTTGGAAATTATATTCATCCTTATAGGATGGGTAGTCATAGGATGAACATTGACGTAGAAAATCTTGTAGATTCATGAGCTAATGCAATTTGCTAAAGCAATAGAGAAGAATCTACTTCAACTCTTTAAAGGAGAAGCCCATAAACATTGAGCAAAGAATAATCAATAGAGAAAGAGAATCAAAGGTACATAACATAATAAATATCTGAGGAAAGTCACAATTCAAAACCCCACCATATGTTTTCTATTAATCCGTAAAATCAAGATGAAATTACAATGCTTGTTCTCTCTAGAACAATCCCAACACTCAGTAAATTCAATATCCAACTCATAAGCAAGATCAAGGCCAAATATTAGCCTCTTCACAAGTTCTCCAAGTCTCTATTACAATGTGTAATTCCTATGGAGGATAGCTTGTATTTAAAGAGAAATAAAGCCTCCAAAAACTGTGCAATCCCTTAAGGATCAATTCCTGAATGCATGCACTAGTAGTGAAAATCAGAAAAATCTAAAACAAATAATACACTGTCCATGCACTCTAGTCTCAACTAGGGCTTTCTCAAAATTGATATGCATGAGTTTCTGATGAGTAAATATTTAGTTAACTAGAGTAGCACTGGTGGATTTCATTAGTGACACCATTGACTAT
Organism: Pinus taeda; assembly: GCA_000404065.3. Lineage (NCBI taxonomy): Eukaryota > Viridiplantae > Streptophyta > Pinopsida > Pinales > Pinaceae > Pinus > Pinus taeda. Next base: position 41,769 of record APFE031599229.1, on the reverse strand, counting down.
TAACTCACTATTAGTTCTCTCAATCAGTTTCAGAACTAATTTAACTGAACTGACTCATGAAACTGAGTCTTCTATTTTACAATTCACAATTAATTCACACTAGACTCCTACAAGGTAGGGAGAACATACACATGACTTCCAAAAGACTTCCAACTCAAAATTCCTAAGTTAGTAAGTTTAATAAACTTAATTTAACTATTTTAAGTTGTTATGAGAATAGAATTTGAATTTAATTTCCAGTTTAATTCAAGGACAAATTAAATTGGACTCTCTTGTTTCAATTTCTCAACACTCCCTATAACAAGAAAGGTACTATCAACTACGCCGATGTTGCCTCTGTGAAACTCAAATTTACATCTTGACAATGCGTTTGTCAAGATGTCAGCATCTTGCTCCTCCATGGGACTGTAACCTAAGAATGTGATCTACCTAAATACATAATCTCTAAGATGATGATACCGAATATCAATATGCTTGGACCGATCATGAAAGGCTGGATTTTCAGAGAGTTTGATACAAATCTAATTATCACAAGAAATCACTGTCGGATCCATCTGCTGACCAAACAAACCAACTAGGATCTTCTTCATCCAGATAGCCTCACATGGTACCTGCATTGCAGCCATGTACTCTGCCTCTACCGAACTGAGTGCAATCGATATCTGTTTCTTGTTGTGCCAAGAAACTGTTGTTGACCCAATACTAAAGATCCCTCCTGATGTTCTCTTCGTGTTGGATGGACTCCCTACCCAATCTACATCAATGAAGCCTTGAAGCTTCACTCCCTTTGTCCATCTATATCATAACCCAAACTGAGTAGTGCCTTTGAGGTATCTGACTACATGATTTGTTGCCTTCCAATACATCTTGGTAGGCCTAACCATCACTTGGCTAAGGGGTTAACTACATAACACATAGTCGGTGTTGTGTTTACCAAATACATGAGTGAACCCACAAGCTGCCTGTAAACAGTAGCTTCCACTACTTCCCCTGAAGTAGCATCCTCCTTCCTCTAGTTACCATCTAGAGGAGTCTCCATGGGCTTACTGCTCTCATTCCGGAATCTCCTGAGTATCTTGTTGGCATACTTACCGTAAGATACAAACAACTCCCCATTTCCCTACCATACCTCCATGCCAAGAAAGTAATGCATGAGCCCCATATCCTTCTTCTCAAACTCTCTTGCAAGGTCCTCCTTGCAAGATTTGTTGAGCTTCTTATTACCTGTCACTATAATATCATCTACATATAGTACAATGATCAACATATTACATTCCACCACTAAGTGGTATAGGTTCACATCCACTTCCCTCTTCGTGAAGCCCAACCTAGTGAAGTAGCTATCTATCCTAGTGTACCAAGCATGAGGTGCTTGCTTTAGCCCATACAATGCTCTCTTGAGTCTGCACACATGCGACTCACAATCCAAGGTTTCAAATCCTTCAGGCTACTCTATGCACACCTCTTCCTCAATCATGCCATTAAGGAAGGCAGTCTTCACATCCATCTAATGGATCTTCCAAGCCATTTGTGCTAATAGTGCCAAAATAGATATGATTGATGAGTACCTTGTAACAGGAGCAAAGGTCTCATCATAGTCAATCCCCTCTACCTGTGAAAAGCCACAGGCCACAAATATGGCCTTCTGCTTCTCCACACTACCATCTGCAGCTTTCTTTAGCTTGTAAAGCCAACGGAAGCTCACAACTGACTTGTCCTTCGGTCTTGGGACCACATCCCAAACATTGTTTCGAACTATTGAGTCATGCTCCTCCAAAATCGCATCAACCCAAACCGGTTGCTGCATTGCTTCTGGAAAGAAAAATGGATCTGTCACAACACATTCACCCATAAGTGCCATCTATCCATTATACCTCTCTGGTGGCCTCCTCTGTCTACGCTAAGAAGAGGGTGCTCCCACATTCTCCCGTGCATCATCCAACAATTTGTCAGCCTGTCTAGTGTGCTTTATTCCCTTTCTGCAAGACTCTTCCTCAGTGGATGTCTCCACTCTCTGAACCTATGCACATGGCTACTCCACAACAATATGAGGTCCCTTAGCCTTAGGAGCTAAAAGCTCCTCATTCGCATGTAGCTCAAGCTCCCTCTCAAGGGATACTCACATGACCTTCTCCTCATCGAACCAGATATCCCTATGAACCACTATCATCCTACTGGTATGAATGTACACCTGATAGTTGTGTGATGTATCAGTGTACCCGACAAAGATCCCCAACTCTGTTTTTGTCTTGAGCTTCTTCCATGCATATTCTGTCACATGGTAATAAACCGATAATGCAAAAATCTTGAAGTGACCAACATCTAGCCTCTTACCAGAATAAGCCTCCTCTGGTGTCTTCATCTCAAGTATCTTATGTGCGCTACGTTTCTGAACATAAATCATTGTGTTTCGTGCCTCATCCCACAAGTTTAGTGGTAGGCCCTGATCATGAAACAATGCTTTTGTTTCCCCTACTGTGCTCTTTTTCTTCCTCTCGACAACCCCATTATGTTGAGGGTTATGAGGTGTCGTTAACTCTCGTTTAATCCGTTGCACTGCACAGAATTTCTTAAACTCATTAGAGACATACTTAGCATCGTTATCACTTTGTAGAGCTCTAACCTTCTTTCCAGACTCTTTCTTTACCAATGATTTGAACTCAAAAAAGTTTATGAAAGTTTGATCCTTTTTATACATAAAAAAGGACCCAACATTTACGAGAATAACCCAACATTTACGAGAATAGTCATCAAGAAATATAACATAATACCTGTGTTTTTCCGTGGATGTTGTCGAGAATGGTCCACACACATCTGAATGGACTCTCTCCAGAATAGACTCTGCTTGACTGTCTCTATCTCCAAGGGAAGACTTGGTGTAATTTTGCAAAGTACAACCCTTGCATGTATCAACTTGCTAAAGAGTACCTTTAGGAAGACTGGTAGATATTTGCTGCAATATCTTCAAAGCCCCATGATGCAAGTGACCCAATTTCCTATGCCACAACTCGTCAACGTCTCGGCTCAACATCTTTTCTGCTTTTGAACTCAAAACAACACAATCCTCTACCTTTACCTTATAGATATTATAAATTTGAATCCCTATCTTCTTTACTTGACCCATGGCTATGTTTCAAACGAACACCTTTCCTTTAGAAAATATCACATCATAGAATCTATCCCCAAGCATGGCAATGGATACTAAGTTCTGCGTGAGTTTGGATACATGCATAACATTCTTTAATGTGAGTGGAGCTGCATGCTCCCACTGAAAAGTAATAGTGCCCACACCAGTAACATTGTACTTACTGTCATCACCCATATTGATATGAATCTTGAGAGATTTCTCCTCCAGTTCACTAAATAACTCTTTGTCTCCAGTCATGCAGAAAGAAGCTCCACTGTCTAAGTACCAAACAATTCCCATCATTGAAGACACCATGCATGTAATGAGGGAAAAGTCCAATTCAAATTGGGAGGCCAAAGCCTCACCCACCACTCCTCCTAAGGGCTTCTCTTTGGAATTCTTCAATGGACAATTTGTAGCAAAGTGTCCCATCTTCTCACAATGAAAGCATTTAACCTTCGTCATGTCCTTGTTCTTACCTCCATAATAAGAATCTGATTTGGAACAATAAATTACCTTTCCCCTTCCTCGCCTTGATTTCTACGTCATAGTTCTCTACATCATCATTCTTTGATGAAGAGCCATCCGTGGTGTTCTTCCTTACCTCATCCTGCATCAAATCCGACCATAGTCATCTGGCAGCTTCTCTCGACCATTGAAAGAGCCCTGATAACTATGCCAACTCTTTTGGTGTCCAAGAAGAGAAAGGCTCACCATATCCTCCTCAACAACCATGATTCCAACACTTCCAAGTTCATCCCAACATTAAGTGAACTTGGTCAAGTACTTTGGAATCATCTTGCCTTTCTCCATCTTGATTTTATGAAGTTTATCCTTCAGTGCCAACTTCCTTTGATCACTTCTATTCTAATACAAGTTCATCAATGTTTTCCACATAACATGTGTCATTTCCTTTCAATGGAGACTTGAAACAATATGATCTCAAAATCCCTCAAGGATCACCCTCCTTTCCTTTGCCACACACTTCTTCCACTTAGGCAAGTTGTGTGCATCAATAGCTGTTGGCTTAGCAATTGCTGGTTCAACAAATTCCTTCAAGTCATTGTCGTCTAGCACAACCTCCATCCTATCCCTCCAGGCTATGCAATTCGAACTTCCTTCCAAGGCATACTCAAGACTTAACACATGGAATGCCATCTGTTGATCCCAAAGTATGTATTGCAAATTTGACTTTCACCTCTAACCGAAAAACTCAAAAGTTTGAAATCTCCTATAGAGAGATGATTTTAAATCAGCGATATCTCCCTCACCCAAACTCTGATTTGTCCGATTGTTTTTTTTAATTTGGGTATACTTTCCCAAGGAATCTAGATCTGCAATTTTTTTTTGAAAATTTTGCAAAAAAAATCTCATATCTTCTGTGCAAACTCTCGGCCCAAAAAACAATCTTTCTCCAATACCATGTAGAAAATCGTGTAGATTCACAAGCTAATGCAAGTTGCTAAAGCAAGAGACAATAATCTACTTCTACTCTTTACAGTGGAAGCCCATAAAAATCTAGCAAAGAATAATCAATAGAGGATGAGAATCAAAGGCACATAACATAATGAATATACGGGGAAAGCCACAACTGAAAACCCCACTCTCTGTTTTGTATTACTCTGGAAAATCAAGATGAAATTACAATGCTTGTTCTCTATAAAACAATCTTAGCACTCAACAAATTCAATCTCCAACTCATAAGAAAGCTCAAGGCCAAATATTAACCTCTTCACAAGCTCTCCAAGTCTCTATTCCAATGAGTAATTCCTATAGAGAATAGCTTGTATTTAAAGGGAAATAAAGCCTCTAAAAATTGCACAATCCCTTAAGGATCAGTTCTTGAATGCATGCACTATCAGCGCAACTCAAAAAAATCTAAAACAAATAGTACAATGTCCCTGCACTCTAATCTAAACTAGGCTTCTCTTGAAATCAACATGCATAAGTTTCTGATGAGTAAATATTCAGTTAACTAGAGTTGCAATGGTGGAGTTCATTAGTGACACCACTGAATGTTAACTCACTATTAGTTCTCTCAATCAATGTGAGAACTAATTTAACGGAACTGAATCATGAAATGATTCTTCTATTGTACAACTCACAATTAACTCACACTCGACTCCTACAAAGTAGGGAGACAATAAAAATGACTTCCAAAAGACTTCCAAATCAAAATTTCTAAGTTAAGTAAGTTTAATAAACTTTATTAACTATTTTAAGTTGCTACAAGAATAGAATTCAAATTTAATTTCCAGTTTAATTCAAGGACGAATTAAACTGGACTCTCTTGTTTCCATTTCGCAACAATTGATTTCCTTTGCATGTTATCATGAAAGATGGAAGCAGACAAGTTGGTGTGAATGGTATAACTAGTATTTGGTAGAGTATTTTTGGGCAGGACACATTTAGGAAGAATTAAAAAAGGAAGAAACAAAAACCAAAGGATGGAGAACTTTTGGGCAAAGCTTGTGGAAGTGAGAGAATATCAGAGGAAGCTAAAGGAGCATAAAAACTTCCTTGATAACAGTATTCCCCTGATACTAAGGATAAAGAAAATACTTAGATGTGTCCTCATCCTGCAGTTTATTGTGGTCTTCTTTAGCAAAGTATCTTGTTTCCTCAGAGAAATTACCTTATATAATGGGGTTATCTACAAAATAGTCTCAATGTTATTAAAAGATCACAATACCAATGTATAGGAAGAATTTTAATAGTACAAAGAAATTTTGGAGAACATTCGGGATGTTGGGGAAGACCCTAAGAGCGTGTTTGCAACAAGTTCAAAGGCCATCAAGCATGCACATAAACGTTTTGAAGATGGTTACAATGAAAGCAAAGGAGAATGAAAGTCACTGGTCAGATTTCTAAAAGATAAGACGTTGTCGCGACCACCACTCATAGGTGGGATGCCATCACCACTATGCATTGGCACATGTAATTTTTTTGTTCCATGATGAACAATAGCAAAACATGTTCCCAAGGAACACATGGAACCCTTTTTCCCATTGAAATTCTTGTGCAAGACGGCGGATCAGTTAAAAGAGGAAAAATATTTTGAGTACCAGAGAAAAGATTCATGGTCATGCAAGCTAATGGCGATCTCAATGATCAATATAATCACCTCTTTATGCCCAATCATATCATGAGGCATGGAAATTGATGGATATGGTTGGCGGGTGGGAACAAGACTCTGATAGTTTGTTGTGGAAAGGAGCAGATAGAGAATTCGATAAATTAAGGGACCGAGTTTGAAAAGATACTAATGAACACGATCAAAGTACTATATCAATTTGTTGAATGGCTCAAAAGATCATCGATCTTGAAAACATGGAAAAAGAAGAGATCAAAAATGTAATTGCAAAAGAAGGTAATGGGAGGCGGTCCTCTCCTGTGGATTGGGAGGAGCTAGTGGCGGTGATCGCATTTTACAAATTATATAGCAGCAGTGAGTATTACTCAGTGGATAACTGTAGAACATGTGAACAATGTTTGGATGAAAAGAAAGAAAAGAAATTCTCATTGCAATTTACATAGAGGGTAAATCCAAAGGATGCTGGAAGCATTAGGATGCAAGGTAAATTATTTTAGAATTGTTTCCCATGCTCACAACATGAAAAACAACAAAAATAGGAATATAAACAATTTAATGACACATAATTTTAAAAGCAAGAACCAAGGCCAAAAAGAAATGTTTATAAAGTTTAGAAATATTAAAGTAGACAATAAGAATTACCTTACTTGATACAACTAATTAGTTGAATTTTTCTAGAAAAGTAGAGCCAACAGACTTGTGGCGCAGTTGAACAATTCGATCCTCATGCTAAGTTCACTTGTTTAAGTTCACTTGCAAAGTGGAGATTAGAAAATAATAACTTCCAGGATGGTGAGGAGAAAATTCAAGAGATTTGTAGAAAATAACAGAGGTTTGCTTCTGATTATGATGCACGAAACAATTTTATTTCATTTAATCGTGTCTTTAATTTGGCTCATTTCTATATGCTTTGGATTAATTGTTGTCAATATAAGTATTTCTACATGAAAATACCTACCAGATCGACCAAATTGCTTTTGTACTGTTAGCTTCATTTTCTATATTTATTATTTATTAAATTGCAGGAAGTCCTCTCCAATTTAATTGATTCGTGAAGAATGTATCTAGGGTCAAGTCCTTTTGGGTGCCTGAAATTTTATGTGTCTAAAGTTCAATTCTCATGTATAATACGCTGAACTAATACATGGTTGATTTGGCAACATTAGTTAACTATTACAAGGCCTTATTAGGATACTAACCTAGTCTATGATGCATGTCATATAATTGAATTATAGTGGGAATAAGTAATCACACCTTTCTATGACAAAGTCCTTTTGGACTTTACTTTGTGATATTTACCACTAGTTCTTTTGGAAATAATATACTATTCTTAATGTTAATTGACCTTAGACTTTACTTTGTGATATTTACCACTAGTTCTTTTGGAAATAATGTACTATTCTTAATCTTAATTGAACTTATTATCACACTATACCTTTGCCCACTTTGGCATTGTGCTTGGAACCCTTGTCAAATAGACTCTTAGTATAGCCTTCTTATCATGGACACACATCAATGTACTTGAAAAATATCACTTACTTCAGTGTCTATATCCTTAATCCTGATAAACGTGATCTTCAAATCCTCAACCAATTTCTCAACATATTAAGGGAATAAGCATCAAGGATACTTTCTTTGAGTAAATATTTTTTGTGAAAGTGTGCATTATTACTAGGTTTTGAACTAGAAACTTATTTCCACTCTAGGAATTAGAGTTTCTAACTCACTGTGATATTTGGGTTACAAAATTATAATTTATGCTTCTATTTATTAAATGATAAGGCTCATAAATATGATATCCATTAGATTAACATCACCACACAAACCTATACTACTACGAACATGAAATATGTAGTAATTATCTTTCCAATCAACAATACAAACCATAAATAATGCACCTACCAAATTCACTCATTACAATACATTTTACAATAACATCTCTAAATTAATTGTCAATAAACACAAATATATGTGAATAATTCTTTTTATAAAAAAAATAAATAAATTATAAAGTTAGACATTGTTAAATTGCAAAACATTTCATATAATTAACTAAACTAATGGATAATTAAAGCAATACCAAGTGTGTAATCCTACAAGGCCACAGGGATAATTACCCTCACCCTTACTACCCCATTCATATCCAACCTTAAAACTCTTAAAAAATATTCAATACCCCCATAAAATAAATTGATGTTGTTTCTGGAATCACTAACATTATAATCATTCTGTGCAAGGAATTCAAAGTTGACTTAAAATAAAGTTGAAGATGAGTAAAGCTGTCTCGCAATTCTCTAGAATTATACGGCTTAGAGAATCTTTATAGTTCTCAATGTGTTAAATTTAAAAACTCAGCAATCTAGCTGCGGACAGGTTGATTTTTAAAACGTTGACAATATTTCGAAGCGGTTTCTAAATATTTTATAGAAAAATATGAACAAACGCCAAAACAATAGGTAGGGAAGGGGTCATTCAAATCAAAAAGTTGTATGGGTAGACAATTCTCTTACAATCATAATACACATACATTGTTTCTCTTCTCGAATCCATCGTATCATGCCACATTCCTGTGTATCACAACTTGGGACTAATATTGCAGGTCAATCTGTACTCTCCATAAAACGGAAAAATTTAAATAATCTCTTTGTATGTGAGATTATGATTATAGGAATGTGGCTCTTAAATTTTCTAAGGGGACCCTCATTCATTCACTTTTTCAATTCATTTCAGATTTTGTACAGACGGCTACTTTTACTTTTTAATTTGTTTAGGTGCTCCACTCCCCCGCAATTTTAATATGCGTTAAATTTTAATAAAAGATATATATTTTTTTATTATGTTTATAGATGATTTTGTTTTAATTTAATTATTTATGAGTTGAATATTAGGAATTTAATTTCCAAGTAATATTTTAGAATATTTATATTAATACGGTATGTTTATTTTGGATTTATCTTAATTCTGGATTTACCCAGCACAAAAACAATGAAATCTTTTTCAATTTAAAAAAAGTTTGCATCTCAAATTTTATTTTGTTTAGGCGCTCCACTCCACCACAATTTTAATATGTGGTACTTTCAAATAAACATTAGACTGTGCTTTTTTTTTAGTTTTAATAAAAGATATATTTAATTAATATGTGAGAGGTGAATTTGTTTTAAATATGATTTTAGAAATTTTATTTATTAATTATTAATTGAATGTAAGAATTTATTTCTCAGTAATATTTTAGAATATTTATTAATGGGAGTTTATTGGAATATGGTTCAACCTAGATTTATCTTATTATGGACTACCACTACAAAAAAGGATGAATTCTTTCACTCTAAAGAAGTTTGCTCTCAAATTTAATGTCTATCTACACTTAGTAATCCAAGTTAAATAGATTTAAGTTAACTATATATATATATATATTTAATTATTATATATATATAATGGTTATAAATTAAATTAATTATTTTGCTGCAATTTTATTTTTTTTTAATTTTTTATTTGATCTGACAGAGTAAAAATGTTTACATAACAATATAGGAGAGGACATTATAACACCTCTTCCATACTAAGCTGCAGAGCACGTGGACCATTTAGATTTAACCTTGACATAATATTCTAAAATATTTATAATAGTATACCCAAATTAAGGGTTGAGATTTATCTCCAAAGTATTATGTGATTTTCTCCCTTTTAATTAAATTGATTAATTAAAATAAAAACAATATGAACAAGTGTCATGTGAAGTGAGTTCTGGTTTTTTGAGCATGTGGTATTAATAAGCCATGATATTGTAACAAAGCCTAAGTACAAGTTAAGAATTTCCATGGTAAAATGAGAATAAATCTCCATGGTTAAGAATCATGTTCCATGTTTTTTAAACATATATATGTTTAAATAATATATTAATTTTTATTATTATCTAATAATAATAATTTAAAGTATAGTTATACTTTAGTTAATTTTTTTTAAATAACCTGAAATGTATCATTTAGTAAGTGTATTTTGATGTTTATTATAAATTGATGCCTATGCACCTTTACCAACAATTTAATTTATATGGCTATAGTATTCGCAAACATTTCCAAAGTAGTTATGCCTTTTTAATTAAATTGATTAATGAAAAACAAATGCCATTTGAACAAATGTCATATCAAATGAGTTATGGTTTTTTCTTGTATGTGGTATTGATAAGACATGTTGTTGGTCCATGGTATTGTAACAAAGCCTATTCAAAATGTGAGTGAATCTCGATGGTTAAGAATCTTGATGGTTAAGAAATTATGTCTCTAGACTGCTCTCTATTAAGCCTTTTCCATGGTCTGTGTCACACCCCTACCCTGGCGGTAATCTTTTAACCTCACAAAGAGGGGTGCGGTACCACCACCCGATTTCTTTTCACCAATACTTTCAAGTGCGGACTACTCCTAACATTCCATACTTAGTTTGTTAATTTACACATATGCACAACGGAAATATAACAGGAGGGGAAACTCCCTGAAGATGAGTCTGCCCACAATAATAATGACAATAGTTCAATTATACAAAATCAACACTTGGAGAGGAACCCCAACTTCTTTCTCACAAAAATAGTTAAATTTCACAAGTTGGCCTGCCTGTCGTGCAACCCGCCAAAACTATTGTTCGAAGCGCCCGCACTTCACCGAGTCAGGTCGCTCAACACACCGAGAAGAGGCACCCACACTCGGGTTGCTCTCCGCACCAACCATCGTTCAGTCATTCAGCCCAACTCGTGGGTCTGCGCGCGCCTACCTCCATTTAACACCACCCGCCGAATTCACCATCGTGCAGCGTCGCCCACGATGTGTCGCCCACCCGACCCACACCCGCTATCTGCCCGCCCACTCAACTATCGTGTCGCCCATTTGCACTCGCCTGAACCCTTCTCTGTTTACTCCAACAGTGATCGCACACCCAACTGGATCGCTCCACTCATCTGCGAGTGCACCATCCAACAGGGGGTCTCACTCCCCAACTCATCATGACACCCACCTATTAACTTATCTGTCAACCGTGCTATCCGCCTGTCCGCCTGGCTGTGGCTTGTTTGCTTGCCTGCCTACCTGCTTAGGATTCGTCCGCCGGCCTGCTTGCCTACAATTCGTTCGCCTACCTGACATGTGGCCCAACGCGTTCAACACTTTATGTAGCCTGTTTGCTACGACTTGGTGCTTCGGTCAGGGAACCTGCCTGCATGTCACCCTTCACCTTATGTGCCTAACTCCTGTAGCTCGCCTATCACAATTGCTCATCTTGTTAGACTTGTAAGACAATGAATTGCATTCTCCCACCCACACGGTCGGCTATGTATACCAACCACCATGGATAACTCATGGGTCGACCTGCCCACGCTAACCTGTCCATTCGGCCATCTCACCCATGCTAACATGTGAGCTCACCCACACTGTCGCCTCGTCGGGTCCGCATGCCAAACTTGCACGGTATAAGGCGACCTTTGTGAAGTTCACCATACTTAGCCGAATTTCCAATTCTTGGTTTTTCGACACCTCTGTTGACTCATCACACTCATGCCCTAGGCGCCTTTTAACCGACTGCCCCAATTCGTCGCACTTCTCCAACTCGTCCCTTTTAGTCCGCTGACTCATCACTCACATGACTGGTCGCACATAATTGGAAGTGCTCACCCATCGTGTCACACATCGCACATAGCGGCTCGTGAGCTTAACATACTCCCCCACTCTAAATGGTTTTTGTCCCCGACAACTCTCCATCCCAGTAACCATCTGTTTCCAAGACCATCAAACCATACAAACTACGTGTATTTGCAATCCAGATGCGTCCACCTCTTGACCTACCTCACGCCATAGATGTGCCAAACTCTGCAAGGAATCATGTGTCGGTACCCCTCATGTCCGTTACTAGTTGGGTAGCTAATCCAACCATGCATCTCCTCCATAAGAACTCATGCTCCTACATCATCATGACCCTCCAATGCATGCTACATGTCAATTTGTGTCATCTCACCCCTAGATGCTAGCTCAAAATGTTGGAGATTCACTGCCATGAGTAGCTAACAATGAGCCTCATCTCCATGATAGTCTATGAAGATAAGGAGGGAGTAGAGCCTCAAGGCTCTCCCTCACTAATCAACTCAATCCACCTATCCAGATCCTCCACTTCTAATCTCTACAAGTATGCTTTCCGATCCTCTATTTGAAGATTTGGTATAACATCCTCATCGTTATCCTCATCCTCCACTGCCTCTAGTCTCCTAGATAGATCCAAGATACTATCAGACAATGTCCTGACAATCTGTAATTGCTCCATAATCTTTGCCTCAACAATATACAATCCCTTATAGACCTCTTGATCTCGCTCCTCATTCTCCATATTCATCATTGTTAGTTTACATTCGGCCTTTGTAACTCCAACGATAGGAACACCGATAGGTTAATCCTCTCATCTGTTGTAAATGTACAACTTTTTCATATGGGGAACAACCATAGCTTCAAATTGCTTCATGAATTCCATGCCCAGTATAGCCTCATAGTCATCTATCGGTCCATTCACCAAGTGTCACATCCACTTTCTCAGCTACACCGATCACAGAACTTGGAGGAGAATTCACTGCCTTCATTTATCTCTGCACCGGTACGAACTTTAGTCCAATCCTTCTCGAAGTATCCACAATCATAAAGTTCTGAGTTGCCCCACTATCCACCATAGTGAGTACAACACCACTCCCAACTTTCATCTTGACATACTCTAACTTGTTTCTTTTCGGGTCTCTTCGTGAGACCGCTTCTGTAGCTACTGCAACTCCTAGAATCTGCATGACCCCTACAGAAGTCTCTTCTTTCTTCTTCATAGTGGACTGTGCTATGGCAGCCACTTTCGGTCTTGAAAGACAATTCTTCCGTGTATGTGGTTCCTCACATATCCAACACTTCAACGGTTTATGTGCCTTCATCTATCATGCGCTTTCGAAGATTCCTCCTTTGTAGACTTTTCCTTCAACTTCTCAGTATTTTTCTTCTTCTCTTTGGTTCCTTCATCATAGTGCTCTACAAAGCGATCCATAGCAGCAAATGCTTCTTCAAGTGTTTTTATCTTTTTCCTCTTCACTTCATTGCATGCCCAAGGTTTCAACCCTATGATAAAATTGAACACCTTGTCCCTTTCCGCCATGTCTGGAAGTTCCAAAACTACACTTGAGAACTCTCGTTGATAAGCTTGTAGACTCCTTGTTTTATTTATGTACTTTATCTTCATCCTTGCATCCCATGTTTCGTCTTGTGGACTAAAATGAGTTTGCCAAGCCTTCTTCATTTCATCCCACGAAGTGATTTCCATAGCATTATCATTGGCAATATGATCCATCCTTCCTTGCCACCACATCCTAGCATCCTTTGTCAAGAGTTGAGCAGATACCTTGACTTTGGTTTCCTCATCATACATCCCCAAACGCTCAAAATATTGTTCCATGTCCCATAGAAAGTTACCAAGAGTTTTTGCACTCCTTGTCTAGTCATAAGAATCTGGTTCCTTGATATGCACATTAGCCACACCTCCAGCTAAGTTGTGCCCAATAGCCTTCTTCAAAACCACTATCTCATTCCGAGCATCATCAATATCTTTCTGCAATTTCAATATTTCTACCAAACCTTGATCTCTTGCTTCAATGATCTCTTTAACTTCCTTTTCCGTTTGTATAAACTGTCACTTAGTACAATTGTACTATACCTTGAGGTCTTCAAGCTCCCCTTTCACCTTCGCATGGCCTTCCCGAACTTCAATGTTCTCAGCCTTCATCGAAGCCATGTCGAAAGCCAACTCCTCCATTCGATCCAATACCCTGTCCGAGAAAGCGTCTCCAACATCCCTACCAGATTCACCCGTCACTACCTGAGGTTCTTCTCCCGTCTTCTTTCTTTGTAGTCTTGTATAGACCATAAACCAATATCCCCTACAAACCTGAATCACATGTCACGAATGCCAAGTATTCAGAGCTCTGATACCACCTGTCATGCCCCCACCCTGACTGTAGTCTTTCAACCACATGAAGGGGGTGCAGCACCACCACCCAATTTCTTTTCACCAATACCTTCAAGTGTGTACTACGCCTAACATTCCATACTTACTTTATTTTTCTCTTTCTAAGTATAAACATTCATAAGTACAATGGAAACATTCATTTACATATCTTTCATCATCCTTATTACTTTACACATATGCACAATGGAAATATAATGGGAGGGGAAACTCCCTGAAGATGAGTCTACCCATAATAATAATGACAATAGTTCAATTATACAAAATCAACACTTGGAGAGGAACCCCAACTTCCTGCTCACAGAAATAGTTAAATTTCATAAGTTGGACTAGCTGTTGTGCAACCTGCTCGAACTGGGTTGGGTCGCCCAACACACTGGGTAGAGGTGCCCAAGCCTGGGTCGCCCTCTGCACCAACCTTCATTTAGTCGTTTAGCCCAACTCACGGGTTTTCTCGCGCCCATATCCATTCAACACCACTCGTTGAACTCACCGTCGTGCAGCCTCGCCCATGACATGATGCCCACCCGGTGCACACCCGCGATCTTCCCGCCTTCTCAATTGCCATGTCACTCGTTCGCGCTCGCCCGGACCTTTCTCTGTTTCCTCCATTCATGGGCGCACGACCACCTGAGTTACCTACCTGGCTCACTCGACTCGTCAGCAGGCGCACCACCCAACCAGGTGTCGTCCTGCCCAACTCATCATGGTGCCCACCTGTTAACTCATTTTCCAACCGCATTGTCTGCTCGCCTGTGGCTCGTCTGCCTGCCCGCCTGCCTACCTACTCGTGGTTCATCTGCCTGCCTGCTTGCCTGCGGTTCGTCCACCCACCTGACCGGTGACGTGACTCATTCAACACTTTTTTCGACCTATTTTTTGTAGCTTAGTGCTTCGGTTAGGGACCCCGCCTGCACTTCACCCTTCACCTTATTCGCCTAACTCCTGTAGCTCGCCTATCACCCTTGCTCACCTTGTTAGACTTGTAAGACTTGATGAATTTCTTTCTCCCACCCACATGATCTCCTATGTATACCAACTGCCATGGACAACTCATGGGTCGGCCTGCCCAGGCCGACCTATCCATTCTGTCATCTCGTCGACACCTACACGTCAGCTCTCCCACTTCACTAATTAGCTCTCCCACAACATCGCCCCGTGGGGTCTAGATGCAAACTCACATTGTATAAGGTGACCTTCACGAAGTTTGCCATGCTTAAGCCAAATTTCCAATTCTCGGTTTTTCGACACCTCCGTTGGCTTGTCACGCTGATGCCCCGGGCACCTTTTAACCAACCGCCCCAACTTGTTGCACTTCTGCAACTCGTCTCATCATCGCAACGAAAGGTCGCAACCAATGCGCCCGCTCGCCAACTCGTTGCCCCCACCGACTTGTCGCACCCGCCAACTCATTGCACATAATTGGGAGCACTCACCCAACTCGTCTCACATCGCACATTGTGACTCATGGACTTGACAGTCTGCCTACTGATGATGAACCACACTTGTTGGTTCGAAACACGTCGGCCAAAAATTTCTCTTATGTGATTTCTACTGAAAGACTTTGCTTAATTCATTATGGATCACAGAAGCCTGAATACAGAAAAAATATCGTTAATTGTTTTTTTAATGTATATATATGTTTGATTTCTATATTAATTCCTTTTATAAGAATAATAATAATAATAATTTAAAATAAAGTTAATTAAACAAAGTCTTTTGGTAGAAATCACATGAGAGAATATTTTGGCCAACGCGTTTCGAACCAATATGTGTGGTTCATCTTGAGGACCATATGAAGAGGCAAACCAAGGCAAAGGCTTAAATTGAGAGCAATGTAGAGACAGTTGCTCTAAGTTATAATTTAGTCAACTTTTATGATTTTTTATTTTAGCAATGTGAGATGTATCATGAAGTAAGTATTTTGATGTGTGTCATGCATTGATGCCTATAAATGTTTACCAGGCATTTAATTCATATGGTGGCTTTGGATAATTGATTACAAAGTGTCTAAATTTGTCCAAACACAATTTTAGTAACAACATCCTATAGATAAGCAAATCATTATTCCATCCAACTTTAAAAGTGATCCCAACCTAACTTAAAAAACAAAAAAGCAAAAAACAAAAACAACTTTATACATTCATTTATACACAAATAAAATATTCACTAACATTCTTACACACTAATTTACATGCAGAGTCAAGACCTTACTTTTATCTATAAAGAAATTTAATTTTGTAGCAAGAGAGTTTTTTTTCAATTATAAATTTAATAAAAATATTATACCAATTTTATATATAATTAGAGTGATATCATGATCCAAGTTCTATACATAATGGAAAATTCTCTTACCTCATTATAAATTAGCATAAACCATCAGTAATTCAACTACAATTCCAAACCAATATAACTATAACTTTTTATATTTCGGCAGCAACAACATAGAGTTTATAGTTTTTGCCTAATTATAAATTAGCTTAAACCATCAATAATTCAACTACAATTCCAAACCAATGGAACTATAACTTTTTATATTTAAGCAGCAACAACATAGAGTTTATTACAACGCTAGATAACACCTTACCTTTTTTCTCACAATATGGTACCTCCAAGGGGACACCCAGAAGAAGGAATTGTTTATTGTTTATTATCTCAACGAAAGAAAGTCAACCAGAAGGCTTGTTGCCACCCACATGACATCATTGGTAACAGTCGCCCAGTTACAATAGAGCACTGAATCAACACCAAAAACCACCTCGACCTTTATATTCCTTTTCACATTCAATCTGGAATAATGCGATTGCAGATTTAAGCCTTCTTCCTTCTCCCTTTGATTTTAATATCATCTTTTCCCAATGTCATTTGAAATCTTGGTATAAGAAATATGGATTATTACAAAAGGTGTATTTTTATCTAAGATATAAAATTGTATTAAGTAGTTTTCTAATTATTATTGTTCCTTTAGCTCTCGTAAATGGTAGATGGTTTCTATTTGTCAATATGGTTTCCCTATTGTTACAATAGGGTTTATTAAAGGTAAGACCAACAGGGTGATTCATTCAACCAAGAATACCTTTTAGGTTATAGGCTATCTCTTTCACGACAGATTCTATAATTGCATGGATTTGGACAAAAGATAAAGATCTAAGCAATGAGTTCCAACTACGTAACGATAACGTTTTGTGTGAGAAATTTTCATGATCTTCATTTTAAAATAAGGTAAATATACCTTATTCATCCTTTTCTCTCTCATTTCATTGCATTTATATTTTATATTTTTGGAGAAACTTCCATGACTATAAAGCCTATTTCTCACAATAATTGAACAACAACTCAAAAGTTTCATATTTCTTAACAAATATCTACCATGGGGGCCGTGAAAAATGTTCTTTAAAATCCATTAATTTATTTTTATGGATCCTCTTCTTTAAAGAAAACCATTGGACTCCACCTTCATTTAAATTCCTTTCTTTTGCTATTCTCACTCTTGTGCTCTTTTTTTTATTACTATATTTTAATCCACTTTCTCTTCTTTTTCTTTGATTTAGTTTTAGTAAGATGCAATCCTAGTGCATAAGTGAAGGGTAGGAATCATAGTGCTATTGTGTTGATTTAATTGTTGTGAATTAGTTTTTAAAAGGATTTATATAGCTGGGGCTTAAATCATTGAGTTTAAATTGATTTGATTTGATTATAAATTTAATTGGATTTAATTAAATTTGATTTTAGTTTATTTTGATATATTAAAATTAATAATCTAATTTTACTAGCGAATAAGTTAAAGAGTTATTGTTACAATAGGGTTTACTAAAGGTAAGACCAACAAGGTGATTCATTCAACCAAGAATAGCTTTTAGGTTATAGGCTATCTCTTTCACGATAGATTCTATAATTGCATGGATTTGGACAAAAGATCTAAGCAATGAGTTCCAACTACGTAACGATAACGTTTTGTGTGAGCAATTTTCATAATCTTCATTTTAAAATGTACCTTATTGATCCTTTTCTCTCTCATTTCATTGCATTTATATTTTATATTTTTATGAGAAACTTCCATGACTATAAAGCCTATTTCTCACAATAATTGAACAACAACTCAAAAGTTTCATATTTCTTAAACTTTCATGTAAGATAAGGACAAATATCTACCTTGGAGGCCGTGAAAAATGTTCTTTAAAATCCATTAATTTATTTTTATGGATCCTCTTATTTAAAGAAAACCATTAGACCCCACCTTCATTTAAATTCCTTTCTTTTGCTATTCTCACTCTTGTGTTCTTTTTTTTTATTACTCTATTGTAATCCACTTTCTCTTCTTTTTCTTTGATTTAGCTTTAGTAAGATGCAATCTTAGTGCATAAGTGAAGGGTACGAATCATAGTGCTATTGTGTTGATTTAATTGTTGTGAATTAGTTTTTAAAAAGATTTATATAGCTAGGGCTTAAATCTTTGAGTTTAAATTGATTTGATTTGATTCTAAATTTAATTGGATTTAATTAAATTTGATTTTAGTTTATTTTGATATATTAAAATTAATAATCTAATTTTACTAGTGAATAAGTTAAAGAGCTATTTTGGAATATAGCAAGGGCTTAGTTCTAATTAATTATAAGTCATTTTCAAATTTTATGGATGAAACACTATAGATTGTAACTTAATGAAACTAAGTATATATAATTGATATATATTCACCAAAAAATTAACACTATAATGAAAATTGGTTGAAGGTCAGTTTCAGACAAGAAATGCTTATCTTTTGATACAATTCTATTGGTAATTTAATTATGATAATTGATCAATTATTTAATGTAGTATTAGAGATAATATTTTTTTTTGCAATCCTCAAAATTAGAAATAATGAGTTGAAGTACCTAAGGATATCGAGAAATTAACCTAATGCATTAAGTTATTATGCTTGATTAAAAAAAATATAACCATATTTTTAGAACATGTAGTGTGTGTGTGAGTGTGTGTATGTGTGTGTGAAAATAAATCTAGAAACTGGACGGGTTTTGAATAGCTAGAAATGTCATGAATATGCTCAAAATAGATTACATGAACAAAACTTATCATTCCTTCAAAGCTAGTACAAATTATCCTAGCTCTCCAAACCCTAGTTGTGATTAAAAAGATACCCCTAGCAACCAAAATGATCCAATATGAAATAATCACTCCAATACTCCTCTTAGGAAAGGCACTTTCTCCTCTTCTTCTTCTTCACAATTCCACCCTAATGTTTTATCACAAAACCATAACCTTCAATCCCAAAGAAATAAACCGTAACCTTATACCTCCAATATGCTCCAAGATATTCCAAGAAGACCATGAAACCATAGTAGAGAGAGAGAGCATTGTGAAGACTCTAGATATAAAGAAAAGTGAGAGAGAGAGAGAGAGAGAGAGAGAGAGAGAGAGAGAGAGAGAGAGCATTGTAAAGACTCTAGATAGCAAGAAAAGTGAGAGTGCATTGTTTGGTATGTCACATCTCATCACAAGAGTGAATACAAGTGAGTGAATTAATATATGTATGGATGGAAATATTCTCTCATTCCTTGATTTATATAAGAGTTCAGGGTGCAAACAATAAAATGTGGGCCTTAACAATTATAGCAACCTATAATGACACATCTACACCAACATAAGCAAGGCACTACACTCTAAAGTACACAAGTCATGCTCCAAGGTAATAACACACTTAATAAGTTATGCCTCTAAGGTGATGTAGCTAAACACGGAAATTCCATGTACATCCATAAAAATACTTCATAGACTCCATTAATCCTCCTAAGAAATGTACCATAGTAGGCCAACTACCCTCACAAGAATACTGAATTTTTGAATCCTCAAAAATCTTTCAGCCTTTTCCTATCATTCAAATAAATAATCCAATCTACCACATGCAAAGCATAATACCATCCTTCAAGCTACATAATGCTCCTCATACCATGTAGGGCACTCCCTAAGCAAGTGGATCCTACTTGGGCCTGTAATGTAGGGTGTCTACCATTGCTATTCACATAACATTTAAGGTCAAGCACCTACTATGAAATTTGTTTCGATTGTGCAAGTCCATCAAGGATTTTATTGCTTGTGTTAATACATACTAGACGAAGTAGGGGCTAAACATAGACCATGCTCCTAAAATCTCATGAAGCACCCCAAGAATGGTGTAAAAACTTTCAACGTAGCCTTAATATTCAACACTTTTACCTAGATTTTATTTCCACAACCACCCCCTATTCATTTACATTTCTTCATATTCTTTTATCTAGTTTATATTATATTAGACAACATAATAGAACTCTTACCTTGGAAATAGTATTTGGGCCATAACTGAAGGGCTTGTCACTTGAACCGAGAAAGGCATAGTTAGGCCCTTTCATTATGTAATATTGTGTGGTTGATGAAGGTCATTTTTCTACATTAACATAGCACAACCACATCAAAGTTTTTGGTGTACACAAATAAATGTATCTCAAGCACTTTTATAAACACATAGAATAAAAAATGGTTCTTGATGTCTTCCTATTAGTGTACACCAATAGCTTTAATGTGGGTATGGGAGGAATATTAAACAACCTACACAACGGAAAATGTAAATAAATGCATCCATGCCCATCCTCGTTGGAACCTTAGGATATATAAAAATCAACAAAAATTAATGTCATGCAATTTATTGTTCACATTTGATCATAATATTAGGGAAAAAATAAAACAAATAGTGCCTCTTAAAAGCCTTAATATGTAGTATGGAAAATAGAAAATTTGATTGTGAAATAAGTTACATCTCATATCATCTAGTTCTATGCTCCTAAATAAAATCCAAACTAAAAAAAAAACAAAGGATTTATGTCAAGAAAAGAAACATGGAACTAACCATTAAATGTTTTAAATATTTCTCAATAATTACAAATTATCTAATATAATTCCTATGCCATTTACACCTTTAAGGAGATGTCGAAAAGTGCTTCAACTAAATGAAAAGTGTTGGATACATAATCAATTAGGGTTGATTTGGATGAACGTGAACTATCACGGGGAGTCCAAGAGACCTCTTGGAACATGAATACCAAGGGTCTTTGCGATATTTACTTATGTGTATCATATTATTAATTGAAGACATTCCATGATTATCTAAATACACTTTCCATTTTTCTCTGTGATTTTAAAATGGTATGAGAGTTGATGTCTCCCACTTGTTTGTATCAAAGAACAGGTGTTGTTCAACACAATTTGTGCCATTATAATTTGTCACTATTAGCATGCCTAAAAAAGAACCGTGAGCTCTCTTTGTTCAGTCCTCTTTGGCTATGCTTGGTTTGTTTTCTTTGTGGTATCCAAAAGAGAATAAGCATTCCCTCCTACTCAAACTTTTCCACTATGTACACAAATTTGTCTTTTTGGTCATGTGAGATCTTTGGTTTACGTGCAGAAGCACCTATTGCCATTCTAGACGTTATTCCATCTATTAGTATCCTCTGGTTTGACAATATTTGTTCTAGTTTTTCTCTCATTTTCCCACTTATTGAAATTATCTTTGAGCTCTTCTTTTATTTTATCATGAGCATAGCTACACTCTATCTCATAATTGGCTAAAATGGGCATTAATCATTCTCCTCTAACAATTCATCTGTAACCTAAATTCCTATGTGCATGCTTATTTGTAGCTTAAACATTTATATTTTTTCCACCTCACGTTCCTCAATACATGTCATTATTTAAATAAAAACAAATCCTAATCACTCATCCACAACTCAAGTCATTGTTGGTGTGCAAGGGAAAACCTTGGTTTAGAGTGAAATGACTAACAAAACCCCTCATATACAAGCCCTTTCAGAATCACCTGCGAGAAAGTGAAGTCTCACATGAGGCATCTTATGATAGACTAGAGAAACTAGGACAAATCAATAGTGATTAAGGAGACATGGAGCCTATGTTATCACTCTTATTCTAAACATATAAATAAATTTGAAGTATACCCTTAATTTTCACAGTAATTCAATCATTAACATATCATAACAAATAAATCATAATATTATCCATGAAATAATGCACAACAATAGACAGTGAACCCAAATAGAAATTTGTATTAATTCTAAAAATTCTACATTACATTGCAACTGTCATGGATCACTAGCCTAATCGATCAAGTTTTCCTTAAATCCTCACAAAATATCAATAGACTTCAACAATATCCTAATGCTAAGAACCTTTTCCCTTTCCTCTCTCCCTCCTACATTTTTGCTTTAGCTACTTATACATTTACATTTTAGAAAAATATAGATAAAAAACATACTTTGACTATGGAAAATCCCTATTACCATGGAGAAACCTCCTAATCCAATCTTAATAACTTTCCCTATTTTACACGTTCGGCGGCTTGACCCCTAGCTAACTTCCCTACAATGGTGCACCTATGCACAGCTCCCCAAAATCTTTCCTCAAAACGTTAATCTAACATGACCCAAACACTCACATGTGGCTCATCCAGAGCCATTAATTCCTTCTACTATTCCATATGGCTTCCTTCATTGTAATAAGTCTCTCTCGTAATATTTATAGTTGCTTCGACATTTGGCATGCCAACTATACTTCAGCCACCCTTTTGTCTTTCAATATTTTCCTTGCCTCTATCACACCTTGGATTATGTAAGGACTCAACCAATACATCTCGAATTTACCTAGGTGCTTCATGAATTTATTGTCATAGAGCAGAACCAAATATATTGGCTAGAACTTATTTTTCTTTATGCAACTATCATGTTAGGCTTTTTCATGCGCTTTCTAGAAATTTTGATTGAAATCTCGCCATTATGCATTCTTCTTCCAATTGTAATAATTTTGGTAATGTTTGTTTTGCTGCACTTCAATCAGTTAAATTAGCTAAGGTAGCAATGCACAAAACTGGCACTATGAATTGCATAAGCATTATTGGTTTAGGTCCGTATACCAACCTAAAGGGTGTTTGTCCTATTAATTTCTTACATGTAATCCTTTATTACGATAAAACTATTAGAACAAGTAGATCCAAATCATCTCAATTTGCATTGCAGACTTTTGACATGGTGTTTTCCATAATTTTGTTAAAACCGCCGACAATTTTATTTGCTTACAGATGATAGGGAGTACACTTCTGGTGATAATTATGGAATTATTTTATTAAAGTTGAAACTATCTTGTTCAAAAAGTGAGTATGTTGATCGTTCATCAATATTTTGGGACATCCAAATGTCATAACTATGTTTTTAATTGGTAATTTGAGGCCTTCACTACTAGCTATTTATTCTATGTGGTTGTATATTCATTTTGGGCAACCCCTAAACTAAGAAGTTGAAAAATGTATATGAAGTGGTCATCAACCATTTCTATTATAAATAATTGTGCATATAGAGAATTTTCATCAAGGTTGGATGCATCTTCTTGGGTCAAAATGTGTGACAAGCAGTTTGGTCCTGCATTGTGCCTTCAACGTTTTACAATGAAATCAAAGTTATACTCCTGGAATAATAATAACCATCTACATATTAATCCCCACCAACACTAGCCTATTAACAAAATATCTCAGTGAAAATGGTTTGTATACATTATGAAGTGTGGTCCTAACAGGTAGTCTCATAAATTTTTTACCATATATACCATTGCCGACCATTCTTGCTCTGTAGTTTTGTATTTTTTCTCAATTGTCGATATCTTTTGGCTAGCAAATGCAATACAATTATCTATATCCCCTTTTCTTGGTTTGGCTAACACTCTTCCCAAGGCCATGGAGGACACATCCACATGAACATGGAAGTCCTTTCCCAATTTCGTAAAGTCCAAAATCAACACGATGACCATTTTTTCCTTCAAAGTATCTATAGCCTAATCATATTCTTGATTCAATTGAAACTTTACTTATTTCTTTCAAATTATCTTTAGTGGGGTTGTAATATTTGCCTACGCCCATATGAAATTTCTATAGTATCTTGTATGTCCCAAAGTCAGGCAGAACTGGCGTACAAATGTTGGTGGAGGTAAATCTACTATGAGCACAATCTTTACATGATTGACCATTATTCCTTGTTTGCATACTACATGGCCCAACAAAATGCCAAATAGAAAATATAAAATTCAATTCTTCAAATTTAATGATATTTTGCAATTGTTGACACATACCAAGCATAAGACGTAAAACTCAAATGTGTTTCTTCAATAGACTAAACATTGTGTAATCATCGAGATAAACCTCAAAGAATTTATATATAAAATATTTGAAGTTGCGACGACCACCGTGGAAAATACTATATGTTTTTTATTTAGACCAAAAGGTAAGGAAAATTTTAGGTGCTACTATTCTCACATGGTCTAATTTTCCATGATTTTTCCAAAAAAACTATTTCTGAACTTTAATTATTTTCTAAAAACCATTCGCCCATATTTTATAGTATAAAATTATTTTACCTTAAGATTCACCAAAATTTTATAGGGAACATATAAAATCATTAAAATTTTGAATATTTTTACAATGATATAGCCAACTAGTTTATAATTTGCATATTAGTGACTAGTAATATTCTCCAACGTTTCTAAACTTTAAGAAAAAATTCCATCCTTAAAATTTTACGTGTCAAAAGGCAGAATTATATACTCAAACAATCACCATTTTTTCACAAAACTAGTTTTGTGCTTGTCTTTTAGAACAATATTGAGGTGATGGTACCTTCAAAATCTATCCATAAAGGAGTAGGTGTCTTTCCCTTCTACTTTTTATAGTACTTCATCTGTGAATAGGGTGCGGAATAGGTCATGTTCACATGTATCATTTAGTTTCTTTAAGTCCACACAGATCTTGATTGCACCTATCTTCTTAACCTGCACCACCATTGCACATACCCATTTAAATTCTTTTATTAGTTTAACAATCCCTTCTATTAATATATCTAATTATTTTTTAACATTTTTCTTAGATATGGAATCAACCTGGAAGGTATCTATTTTACTAGTTTTTCACCTCACTATAATGGTAACTATTTTTCTCTAAGCTCTCCTGCTATACCTTTCATCTATGAGAAAGAGCTGGGTAACAAGTCATGTTATTTTCACAATAAATTGACAATTTTCTTTATTGTTTTGTTATGCAACTAGCTGACAAAATAGAATAATAGATAGAGAAACGACTTAAAAAGAAGCCTCTTCAAGGGGGAAACCTCCTTTACATTACAAAAATGAACAATTCTTGGATGATTCAAATGACAAAACCAACTTTCTATATAGAAGAGTCTAAGGGGTCGCAATATAATCAGTGTCGACATAACAATAATTATTTAAGGGAATAACAATAACAATATGGGGACTACGGTAATAACAATGAGGGAATACACTAGTTATAGGGACCTAACATGTTTCCTCTTTCTAATAGTCTCCAATAATTGAAAGCTTTGAATTTTCTTCAATCCTAATTTCTAATTTGCACATCTTGACGGGCTTAGCATAGTATACATATTCATGTTTTGGACCTGCTACTAACTCTCCTATTATGTTTTTGATAAATACAAATTTCTTGGGTCTTGTTGTAGCAGCTACAACCACCCTCCAACTTTTTTCCTTAGCTTCATTTTGGAGCCTCCCTACCAACCTTTCACAACAACATTTCTTGCCATGTCAAGTACACAAGCTATAGTGATTTTCATGTAGAATGATAGCCTATCTATGAGAGCTTGTTGCACTCCCTTCACAAGTTGTTTCTTCAAACTTGGTCCAGTTGTAGGCTGAGCAGCTCCCTCAAGAAATTGCGAAATTCTAGAGGGGAACCAACCTTCCCTCAAGAAATTGTGCAATTCTGTCTGGCAGCCTGTTGGGCTCCAGAATTGCGCAAATCTGCCTGTTACTATTCACTAGAAAAATTGCGCAATTCCTCCTAGCAGGATTACTCAGCCCAGAAACTGCACAATTTTGGGTAACAGTTAGTTGCTCTGCTCAGAAATTATGCAATCCTTTTGGGAAGCCAGCCCAACTCCCTCCCAGAAATGCGCATTTTTTTTCCCTCAGCAGAGTAGACTATTGCATGTGCAATTAGGTTGATCGGTTCCCTCCGGGATCGAGAAAAACTTATTTTTAATGCATGGACTACTTCTCCCAAGGCAACATGCAA
Source organism: Pinus taeda (assembly GCA_000404065.3). Taxonomy (NCBI): domain Eukaryota; kingdom Viridiplantae; phylum Streptophyta; class Pinopsida; order Pinales; family Pinaceae; genus Pinus; species Pinus taeda. The sequence goes on along the minus strand of APFE031599229.1, from coordinate 15,389 downwards.
AGGCATCCCTTGATTCAGGGATCTACTTTTAGCAGTTGGAGGTTTCATGCAAGGATCATTTCATAAACCTCCCACCAAGTGTTGCTCTTCCTAGATTTATGGCATGTGTGTCACATCTTCGATTTTATCAAAACTCATGAACCATAAGCTGCAGAGATCTTTCCTCACATCGACCTTGCAGCTCTAACATCCCACATTACATCTAGGAGTCGTCGAAACATTTAGCTCAGTTTTTTTGGGGTAAGCCTGCCTTTCATGTCTTGTGTTGCATTTGTGTCACTTTTTGTGTTTTGCATTGTGTGACTGTTGTCTGCTTGATTTCAGTGAGTGCCTAGTGTCATTTTGATGCATGTTATATTGTAGAAGCATCACTTCAATTTTCATTTGCATCTCACTATTTTAACATGCATGATACTATTTTTCACAAATGGTTATCATTGTGGCGATGTGTTTCACACACATGCAGGCTTCCTTTTTTCTGAATCGTACACTTGTTGTTTGCATGAATGATCATTCAGCCTTGTTTTCACTCATCTCATCATGCATTCACACTTATCATGTTTTTACTCACCCATTGGATGGATTGGGCATCATTCGCACTTCTCATGTTTTTAGTCACCCGTCAGCTAGCACTGCACATTTCTGAAAGCAAAGGCTATGCCTTCCCTCTAGAAATTGTGCAACTCTAGTTAGGCACTGACCTCCAAGCTTGCAATGTGCAGCAATTCTTGGAGGTAGTGTCTTGTTGGCCCAAGAAACTGTGTAATGCAGTTTGCTGGTTGCATGTCACTAATGACTGAAATGGTGCGTTGCACAGTTTCTGTCCTCAGCAAGCTAGGCTAGACTATGCATTGCCTAGTTCCATTAGTTAATCAACCTCCTGACAACCTGAACTATGACTTGTGTAGTTCTGGCAATCAGTCTCCCAACCTCCTAGTGGAAATTGTGCAACCCTCATGATCAGTCACACAGGTATGTTGCAAGTCAGTTCTCAAGTCCATTTTGGTTTTCAACTGACAGATTTCCTTCCATGAGTGTTGCCATGTCTCCAGGTATCGTAGGTGTTCATCTGCCTCTCAGCAGCACAAGTACAATGATTTCCAGGAGAGTAGAGTCAAAGACACCATTTAGAGCACACTTGGGGATGCAGTCGATGAAGTGTTTATGAACCTCCCTACCCACGAAGACATCAAGTTGTTTGTAGACAAGGAAATCAAGATGTGATGGTAGCAGCATCACAACAAGAAACACCATTAGCAGAAGCTGAAGGCATCATATCGGATGCAACGAACATAAGAGGAAGGTTCTTAGAAACACAGAGGAGGAACAAAGTTGCAATCTCAAGCAGATCCACTTGTGATGAAAGAAACTTTGGAGACTCATGCTATGAGGCGACGACACAACATGAAGATTGCGCGAAGATAGAGAATGGAACAGAGAAGGAGTTGCATGTGTTGAAGTAACAACTCAAGGAAGAACAGGAGTTGCATAGACAAGAGAATGAGTTATAGCATGAATAGGTACAACACGGGGCACAACATGCACTCACAGATGAAACTATGACCATACAAGTTATAAATCCATCCCAGCAGTTGGCACAGAGCAGACAAGGTGAGTAGTGGTGTTGATTACATGCAAGGAACTGTAGAAGCATGCATGTCATTGTGCACATGCATGTGATCCCACCAGTTTGGCACACTCACCAAGGCAAAGACAAGAAGCAAGTCCAACTGGAGTTGAACATGTACTTCGACAAGATGATGCACATAACCAACAGCACACACTTGAAGATCAACACAAACATTATGCATCAATGTGTTCTCGTTTTGGATGCATCCAAGAAGACCATGCACATGCTATCAGATGTGTTAGATGGAGCAGCAATACCAGTGCACCTGGATGCAATGAAGGAAAGTGTTCACTTCAACAAGATGTCACCTTTGAGCACAAGGACACCATCACTGATGACCAAGTTAACATTATCTCACCACCTTCGACCATCACAAGAATGTCAAAGAGTTCATCTCACCAGAATGGTTTGAGTGTTAGTGATGTCTTGCATAGCTTGCTTGAGCCATTTTATCTCACATGGGCACATGTGCATTGTAATGTAACGTCTTGTCAAGTGGAAGTTCAAGTTTCAACAGTTGAATGTAAGAGTCATAGATTAGTTGAAGAGTCATGAGGATAGATGAACGATATCAAAGGGTAATGTCAAGGGTCACCCCACCCTTTACTACAAATAGTACATCATAACTCATTGTATATGATTTTGGTCAACCAAGCTTCGATATGAGTATCTTAGAGAAATATTGGACAATATTGTAACACACCTTGGCTTCTCCACTGCGTAGAGCTAGTATATCTCTTTGGAGTAGGAGGCGGTTGTGGCTATAATGTTCCGCTATCGAAACTAGTGGTTGGACATGGATGTATTGTATCACTAGAACTTACACTTGTTAATATAACAGAGCCAGCATGCTTTTTATGCATATGTTGTTATTTTAGTTGGACTATTCTGGTTGTTGTACTAATGTATGTTATTTAACTTACGCATTTGTGTATGAACTATTTTGTACGCAATTGTCTAAATCTTGTTGCAGATGTACTATTGGTTTAAACATTACTTTGTATTGCTCGCTATCTTTCTTTCCATCGTGTGATGCATATTCTCTCGTGTGTTCCCTTCCAAGCCGAGTACTATTACAGGTTTCCAAGGGGTGTACTCACCTCACTCTGCTTGTGTTAGAACCTCTCATGCACCTTCCTTGAATTACTTCAGTTGTCACACCCTTGCTACCAATAGGGACATCTTACTTGCCTCTGTGCGAAATTGTGATGAAGGCATTATCGTACGACCCACTACTGGAACTCCTACACCAAATGACTTGAAGTCTAATTGGGACTTCTTACCAGGGAGATCCCTTAACATGTTGGCGGGTCTAGCACCGTAAACATTTTTGGTGCTAGAAGGAGGGCTAGATGACAAGTCATGTCCTCATCATTTGTTTTAAGTGTTCGCACATCTATCGTGGAGTTCGTTATATTTCACCCTCTAAAATGTTTGTCCCTTGAACATATCTTTCACATCAAGAGGGAGTTCTAGGATCACTTGTCAGAAATCACATATGATGTTGAAGGAAAAGTGGCATGGCCTAAGCACTTAGATGACTTCCATGTGCTCATGGAGGGCATGGAAGATTTTAATGAAACAAAGGTATGTCTACTACTCACGCACACACTTCACGACCACCCATCACAATGGTGTGGCAGACTACCTCATAACTTTGTGCACTCATTCAAGCAGTTCAACGATCTAAATTTGTTTTCCACCATTTTAATCCTGAAGTACTTGGTAGAAAATTGTTAAAACAATAGAAGACCCTACACGAATCACCTATGGAGTTTTCGAAGCACTTCCTTCTATTCATGTTTGAAGCACCAAAAAGTCAGATGAAATTTCAGTATCTCATGGATAGATTTGAATATTTCCTTATCCAATATGTTAATCTGAAGAAGACGTTCAAGCTCAAACCACAGTCAGCATACTTTGATGATGGAGCTACGCAATCACAGAGGAACATGGTTGCTATCACAAGTGAATGTCTTCCATCCCCTCATCAAACAGATCCACCATTGCAGAGTCATGTGGGAGAGCATGAAAACACAATTGTTCAACCATCACATCCTCCCGAAATTTCTCCTTCCTATTTTTTCACAATCTTGGTTGGAAATTCCATGGGCTATCACATGTATTTCACTCCTCAGCCTCTGTCTTCATATTTTTATCATCCTCCAAATTTCACTGTCTTGTGTTCTTCCGTTCCGGACTCTACACCTATTTTGAATGAGGATCGATCTTTTGACGGAGTTGGTGTTGCAAAACCAACATGCACTATCATTCGTGAAGAGTATGACTAGGAGCTTGAACATCCACCGGCAATAGAGGACAATCCCTGTCTGTCCGTACCTCCTCTGTTTTTTCCTAACCTGCTTGGTGATCTTGCCATCATGGATTTTTCATGTGTATCTCCGTCCAGGGATGCACCCATTGTTGATCATTAACAAGACACAACAGATGTTAGTCCATCATCTAACAATGGAGAGGAACAATCATTCTTTGAACATCCACTTGATTTTTCATCTATATTTTCTGGAAATGTAGAGGATGAACATTCTTACTTCTCATCTACCCCTCTGTGTGATTCATCAAATCATGAGGATGTCGACCAACATCCTAAGTTTTATGATCTTGGTTTTCGTGCTCTCTTTACCTCATCATCTGATCACTATGTTGATTCAGTCATTTTTAATCCATCTAAGCCATTGTTCTATGATGATCCATCTGTCAACAAAGTCGAAACCCAGGAGACTATCAAGGCACTTCAGCCCAAGATGATGGTTATGTCAGGTCCTCGCTGTCCTGAGGTTGGTTTCACTTTTGATAAGGAAATTGTTCAAAAATGAAAGGCTCCTCATCACTCATATGTATGCATTGAACATCAATCTAACACTTATATTTCACTTCCTCCACTCGAACTACATGATCCCATCGCTCATGCATTGGAGGAATCTTACTCTGCAAGCACACTTGTGCAACGTAAGTGGTTTACCTTCCTCACATGTGCTTGCATGTCACAGTCAAGAGTTTCCATGTGTTTAACATATGCACGTAGTGTAACACATCATCATGGTATGTCCACAGACTACATGTCATGCAATTTCACTCATTTTTGTCCTATGGACACTTGTAAGATTGAAGTGTGTATGTCTTCATTGTTGTATCTTTTACATCTACTGGTTCGCGCAACTGTGTTTTTTGTGAACCATGCCTTCAGCAAGATGGGTCAACCAATGCATCGGTGGCTGCATTGGAAGTATCACTTCACATGAGATGACCCATTCACTATTAACTTAGGAGTAGGAGTAGTGTTTTCTTTTTCAGATGTTTTCTTGTATGCATGTTTCCTTATTTCTTTGTGTGTTCGCTTGCTTTCTTGTTTGTTTTCTTACTCACTTTGATTTTGCATTTACCTCTTCTTCTTCTTTGCTTTGTTGTTTATTTTCTTGTTCTTGTTCGTAGGATAGTTTCGCATGAAACCATGGATGACTCTTGGAACAGGTTGGGTAAAAGTACAAGAGACCTTGTGTAGCTGTCACTACTTGGTTATCAGTCATCCTACCTATGTATGATGAGCTTGTTACTTTTATTCCATGATATGCTAAAGGAAAATATGTATTGTTTGAAGTGAACCTTGGTGAAAACACAATGCTTGTGCACTAACTAGTGTCACATACTCTAGTCGATTGTTTTGGGTTAACCCTTGTCAGCTCAGTCAAGTAGAGTAAGGTGGGGGGAAACCTTAACAAGCATGTTAGAGGTATATAATAAACTACTTCTCTAAAGGAACAACCTCTTATTCTCTCAATAAGTTGGGATCCTTCTTCCACCTCTGAAATGAATAAGTGTTATGCACAATTATGAAAAAATGGAAAAATGAAAAGTGAAAAATGAAAAAATGAAAAATGAATAAGGTGAAAGAAGAGAAAGGCTTCCTATGCAAAAAGGTGATGCAAGTAACACCGCTAAGGTATTGACCAAGCTCCCTAGCAACGAAGTGATTCTTGTGTTCCTTCATGACTCTATTGAGGTACTGTGTAGGCCTGCTAGTAGTAGAGACACACCAGAGATGAAACTAAGACTCTGACAGCTATACTGCTTGTGCATCAATATACCCCTCAACCCCAATCAAAAAAATTGTGTTTCCTTGACTTGGAATGTGTGTCAATTGACCAAGAGCTTGGAAGATGCTACATCTTACAATCAAGCTAGTTTGACACCAAGACAAACTAAGAACTGAACAAAACTTACGAAGGTGTTAGACTTGCTTTTCATGAACAAGGTCCAATCAAAGAGTTAGAGTTCTACCAGTGTCTCACCAAGTGTTGTAGCGGCTACAACCACCCTCCAAAATTTTGTCTTAGCTTCATTTTGGAGCCTCCCTACCAACCTTTCACAGCAGCATGTCTTCCCTTGTCAAGTACATAAGCTACAATGATTTTCTTGCAGAATGACAACTTGTTTGTGAGAGCTTGTTGCATTACCCTCACAGGTTGTTTCTTTAGACATGGTCCAACTGTAGGATGAGTAGCTCCCTCAATAAATTATGCAATTTTGGAGGGGAACCAACCTTCTCTCTAGAAATTGTGCAATTTTGTCTGGTAGCCTATTGGGCTCTAGAATTGCGCAAATGTTCATGTCACTGTTCACTAGAAAATTTGCGCAATTCCTCCCAGAAAGACTACTCAGCCCAGAAATTGTGCGATTCTGGGTAGCAGTCAGCTGCTCTACCCAGAAATTACACAATCCCTCTGGGCAGCCAACCCAGCTCCCTCCGATAAATTCACATTTTTCCCCTCAGTTGAGCAGACTGTTGCATGTGCATTTAGGTTCAATTCCCTCCATGATCGAGGAAAACTGATTTTCATGCATGTATTTCTTCTCCCAAGGTAGCATGCAAAGGTATCCCTTGATTCAGGGATCTAGATTCAACAACTGGAGGTTTCATGCAAGGATCATTTCAAAAACCTCCCACCAAGTGTTGCTCTTCCTATATTTGTGGCATGTGTGTCACATCTTCGATTTTATCAAAACTCATGAACTGTACATTGCAGAGCTCTTTCCTCATATCGACCTTGTAGCTCTGACATCCCACATTTCATCAAGGAGTCGTTGACACATTCAACTCAGTTGTTTCGTGGTAAGCCCGCCTTTCATTCCTTGCATTTCATTTCTGTCGCTTTTTGTGCTTCGATTTGTGTGATTTTTGTCTACTATATTTCAGTGAGCACCTGTGTCATTTTGATGCATGTTAGCTTGTAGAAGGACCGTTTCAGTTTTCATCTGCATCTCATTGTTATCACATGCATGACATTGTTTTGCATGGATGGTTGTCGTTGCGACAACTCACTTCACACACATGCATGCTTTCCCTTTTTCTGAATCATGCACTTGTTGTTTGCATGAATGATCATTCACTCTTGTTTGCACTCATCTCATCATGCATTAACACTTCTTATGTTTTAAGTCAGCTCTCGGTTGGACTAAGTTGGCTTGCCCCAAACCATGCCTTGCTCAGCTAACACTATGCAATTCTGAAAGCAAAGGCTCTACCTTCCCTCCATAAATTGAGCAAGTCTACCCAAGTACTGACCTCCAGGCTTTCATTTCACAATTCTTGGAGGTAGTGTCTTGTTGGCCCCAGAAACTGAGGAATGTAGTTTGATGGTTGCATGTCACTGCTGACTGAAATTGTGCATTGCACAGTTTCAGTCCTTAGTAGGCCATGCTTGACTATGCATTGTGTAGTTATAGTAGTCAGTCAACCTCTTGATAGCCTGGACTGTGCCATGCGTAGTTTTGGAAGTCAATCTCTCAACCTCCTAGTGAAAATTGTGCAACCTTCATGATCAGTCACACAGGGATGTTGTAAGTCAGTTCTCAAGTTCATTTTTGTTTTCGACTGATAGATTGCTTGCCATGAGATTTACCATGTCTCTAGGTATTACAAGTGTTCATTTGCCTCTCAATAGTGCAAGTACAATGGTTTCTAGGAGATCAGAGTCGAAGACACCATTCAGAGCACACTTGGAGATGAAGTCGATCAAGTGTCTATGAACTTGCCCACCCATGAAGACATCAAGTTGTTCATAAATAAGGACATCAATCTATGACGGCAAGAACATCATAGCTAGCAACACCATCAATAGCAATTGAAAGCAATATATCGAACGCAGCGAACGCAAGAGGAAGGTTGTTGAAAACACAGAGCCAGAACAAATTTGTGATGAAAGCAACTTTGGAGACTTAGGAAAGTTAGAGTACTCCACCCGTACAAGTTATAGATCCATCCCAGCAGCTGGCACAGAGTAGACAAGGTGAGCAATGTTGTTGATTGCATGCAAGGGAATGCAGTAGCATGCATGTCATTGTGCACACATGTACTTCAACAAGTTGAAAGAAAGTCCAATTGGAGCTAAACATGTACTTTGACAAGTTGATGCGCATGACCACCAGTACACACTTGAAGATCAACACGGACATTATGCATCAGTTTGTTGTCAGTTCAGCTGCAGCCAAGAAGACCATGCATATGCTATCAGACGAGTTGGACAAAGGATCCATATCAGTGCACCTGGATGCAATGAAGGCAATAGTTCACTTCAGTAAGATGTCACCTTTGAGCACATGGACACCATCACGGACGACTAAGCTTGGCATCAGCTCACCACCATCGACCATCACAAGCATGTCAAATAGTTGGTCTCACCACAATGGTTCTAGTGTCAGTGATGTCTTGCATATATTGCTTCAGCCATTTTCTCTCACATCGGCCCATGTGCATTGTAATGTAACTTCTTGTCAAGTGGAAATTCAAGTGTCGATAGTTGAATGTAACAGTCATAGAGTAGTTGAAGAGTCATGAGGATAGATGAACATTCACGAAGGGAAATGTCAAGGATCACCCAACCTTTACTATAAATAGTACCTCATAACTCATTGTATAGGCTTTTGGTCAGCCAAGCTTTGATAGAAGTATCTTGGAGAAAGCTTGGATAATATTGTAATGCACCTTGGATTCTCCACTTCGTAGAGCTAGCATATCTCTTTGGAGGAGCAGGCGGTTGTGGCTATAACGTTACACTATCGAAACTAGTGGTTGGACATGGATGTGTTGTATGACTGGCACTTACACTTCTTAATATAATAGATCCAACATGTTTTCATTCATATGTTGTTATTGTGGTTGGACTATTCTGGTTATTGTAGAAATATATTTTATTTAACTTACGCATTTGTGTATGAACTATTTTGCATGCAATTGTATAAATCTTGTTGCAAATGTGCTATTGGTTTAAAAATCACTTTAGATTGCTCGTTATCTTCCTTTCCAACTTCTGATGCACCTTCATTCATGTTTTCCCTTCCAAGTCGTGTAATATTACAGGTTTCCAAGGGGCACACTCACCTCACTCTCCGTGTGTTAGAACCTCTCATGCACCTTCCTTGACATACTATAGCTGTCACACACTTGCTACCAATAGGGACATCTTACATACCTCTATGTGAAATCGTGGTCAAGGCATTACTGTACAACCCACTGTTGGGACTCCTACACCAAACAGAGTTAGGTATAAATGGGAATTATTATCGGGTAGATCCCCTAACATGTTGGCGGGTCCAACACTGTCAACGGGTCCTGTTATTCTTCACATTCCTTTGTGACATTATAGAATTCCATGAATTGTTTGACATGCAAATATTGTTGATGCGCGGAACGCACGAGTGTCGGCTTTTGCACAACCTAATCCTTTGAATAAAAAAAAATTCTTTGAAAACTTGTAGTGTTATATCTATGGATGGATCATCTAATTCAAATCTAAAAGCTATCTTGAAGTTCTTGGACATCTCTACCCAATATATTGTCCCTCTATGCAATTCTAACTTTGTACATTGATTCTTAAGGATAGTATCTAGTGTATGTATCAACCTATGCACCCACTCTTCTTCTGGTATCCCCTTCTTGGTTTCGCAAAAACATACCCCTTCAAATGAGTGGTTGGACACCCAAGCCAACATATTTAAACCCTTCATGTTTTCTTTTTATTCAAATTCGTATCTGCGACAAATTTTTACACATTTACCAGTTTTCTATCTTCAGCTTGTGCACCACTAACGACCTTGTGGGAGTCACTTTCAGAGCTACAAACAAGGCCAACAACCTAATCTGTTATGGTATATGTGACTCAAATTTTTCCACAAAGGCACATGCATCTATCATTCCATCATAGTTGGGAGGATGATACCTTTGTTCTAATTCAGTGCACTGCACAAGTAATACATGTGCATCTTCTATTGGACACTTTGTGTAGCCAGTGCTGCCAATTTTTGAGGGCTTCATCAAAGTATGATGCACATGAATTAAAGATTTTCTAGCTTAGCACCCTGTGATTACTAAAATTAATGTAATCATCCCTACGTGATGTCATATTTTAAATGTCATCGAGGTCATCTGTGTTGAATCCATATTTCGATGGTTCCACAAAATTATTTCCTTCCATTTGAACTAATGGCATTGTGACCCTACTGTCTCCTGATTTGAAGATCATATTCCTTCTCTTAAGATTTATTATAACTTGATTGTCAAAGTCCCAATAAATCCCAAGTAATGTAGGATAAGGATTGATGTCATCTATAATCTGAATCACCTCGAAATCAACAATGCTTTTGACTCCATTAATATTTACTTCTACTTCCACCAATCTCCCATAGGAAATATTCTTGATTGATTAGTCATTCTTAGTTGAATAGGTGGCCAAATTAGCTTTGTTCTACCAATCATTCCCATGTTTTCTTTGGAATAATGTTAAAATATGATGCTAGGTCTAGGATAATATTATCCATGTCATATGCTCTGATTTGCACATTAAGGTTTGACTCCTAGTTTGTTCTCTTCTTACGCATAATATTCTTAACTACACACCATGGGTTTAATGCTATAGGCACTTCCTGTCCTTGTTTTCATTAGAAGACCACCCTATGTAGCTTATATAGAGCTGATCTATCATTCATTAACTTTAAAAGAATATTCAAGAAATCATTGATGGGGCTTACCTATCCTCCTCCCTCTCTTGTTGCGAACTTATAGTATACATGACGTATGTCATTGTACATGTAACACATATTGTGCATTCGAACTTGACAAACCCCATTCTGTCACAACCCACTCTCTTCTTGCTTATTTATGTGTTTCCTTTTCCTTCACCAAATAAAATTTGGGAGGTGGATCTACTACTTTTCTCGCCTTTTGATATGGTTGGATCCCTAGTCCATTGGCATCTACTCCTGTCCTCACTCCTCCAGATGCAATAAACTTATATCTTAAATATCTTTAAAGTAATATTTTCAATTAATTTTTTTGGGTAGATATTTGTTAACATAAGATAAATTGTTATCACGGAATCCTCTACCATTGACATTTTATTATCGATATTCATTTGATTTATTATTAATATTTTTTATTTAAAAGGTTAAAATTGTCAGGCCAGGAGTAGCTCCAGTTTGGCAAAAAATTGATACGATTTATTTCATTAGGTAGCTATTGTTATATACAAAGAATGTGACTGCTCAGTTCATCTTCTTGATGACTGTTCACATTCCAAATTCACCCAATCGCAGAGGATTAGGTGTCAACATTCCCCCCTTAATCTGAAGGGATGTTGGTGAGTCCAAGCATCGTTCTGGAACCTTTCAATCTTTCTCTTCCAGCGCTTTGGTGAAGATGTCTGCAATTTTGCTTCATTTGTGGAACAATGACGGAGATGGATTGTTTTGGCCTCAACATGATGTCGGATCAGATGATATTTAGTATTGATGTGCTTTGTACGATCATGGAACTTTGGGTTCTTGGCCAATTTTATTGCAGAGGTGTTGTCAATCATGAGTGGAGTTCATTGTACTTGTTTTACTTGCAAATCTTCAAGAATTTTCCTGAGCCACACAATTTCTTTTGTTGCTTCAACTGTTGCCACATATTCTGCTTCTGTTGTGGAATCTGCTCGAACTGATTGTTTGCATGATCTACAAGAGACAGCTCCTGGTCCAAGACTCATAGCATATCCTGAAGTAGATACTCCAGTTTCTTTGTCTCCATCGAAGTCTGAATCAGACTATCCAATCAAGCTGAAGCCGTCCACCTGTGTATACTTGATTCCAAGGTCTTGAGTTCCCTTCAAGTACCTTAGAACTCTTTTTGCAGCAGACCAATGTCCCTCACAAGGCTTTTGCATAAACCTGGAGAGAATTCCAACAGCAAATGAAATGTCTGGTCTGGTAGTAGTGAGGTAGATGAGACTTCCTACAAGCTGTCTATACTTTGTTGCATCCTCAAATTCCTTTCCTTCAATAGATGTAAGCCTCAAGTTTTGTTCCATTGGAGTAAAAAGAGGATTGCACTCTGTCATGCCAAATCTGTTTAACAAATCTCCAATGTATTTTTTTGAGAAAGAAATATGGATTTTGAATGTTGGGTTACTTCAATGCCAAGATAGTAATGAACATAGCCCAAATCAGTCATTTCAAAGATTTTTCCTAATTCTTTCTTTATGGATGCAATATAAATTTCATTGCTCCCTGTCATTAAAAGATAATCTACATATACCACAAGATATACAACTGTTTTGCCAACTTTCTTGACAAATAAAGTTGCATCATCAAGATCAAAATGATTGAAGTTGAGTTTCAGAAGATGCTCAGTTAGCTTTTCATACCAGGCTCGTGGTGCTTGTTTGAGGCCACACAAGGACTTCACAAGTTTGCATACTTTATGTTCATGTCCTTTCACAGCAAATCCTTCAGGCTGGGACATAAAAACATTTTCTTTTAGATCTCCATTCAAGAAGGCAGTTTTTACATCCATTTGATGGACTTTCCAACCGTTCTGAGCTGCCAGTGCAAAGAGTGTCCGGATGGTGGCCCATTTTGCTGCGGGAGCAAAAGTTTCCTCATAATCGACTCCTTCCTTCTATGCAAAACCTTTTGCCACAAGCCTAGCTTTGTGCTTGTCAAGAGAGCCATCAGCTTTGTACTTGTTCTTATAGACCCACTTGCAGCCAATTGGTTTGGTTCCAAATGGAGGATTAACCAGCTTCAAGTGCCGTTCTTTATGAGGGCATCATACTCCTTTTGCATTGCTTCTTTCCATGCATCATGAGAAGCAGCTTCTTTAAAGGAAGTTGGTTCAAAAACTGTAGAAAAGTTCAATTCACAATCATAAGAAACATCCATATCAATAGGTGAATTAGAGTCATCTACATCACCTCCATTTTGTCGATTTGCATTTCTGGTTCCTTTTTTTCCAATTTCATCAGGATGAACACTTTCAAGTGTCTTTGTCAGCCACTTTGGGGGACCTTTCTGAGATGGTCCAGGCTGCTCTGTTGATTGAGTTGGGAGTGAATCAAGATTGAGTCTCCCAATTCTATCAATTACATCACTTAAAGCATCATCCATTGTTGGAGTTTCAGCCGGGGGAGAGTATTCTTCAGAAGAAGATTCCACATGTTGATCTAGTATAGGAATCCCCCCTTCAAGATGTGGAATCTGATTCTCAAATTCTTGAAATGATTCATTTTTGCGAATCTATCCAAGCGATCAAGTTGCCGCTCAACAACATTGTCAGATTTGGATGATTCAAGAAAAATTACATCTCTAGATATAACAAACTTTTTATTTTCTTCATCATAGAGGCAGTATGCTTTGGAGGTATTTGAATACCCCAAGAAAATACACTTACGACTTCTAGCACCAAGTTTGGTTCTATGTACCTTTGGTATCAAAGCATAACAGGTGGAACCAAAAATCCTGAGATGTTTTACCGAAGGAACATGTCCATACCACAATTCATAAGGAGTCTGGTTTCTTATAACACTAGATGGACATCTATTCTTTATATATGCAACACATAGAACAACATCAACCCAAAACATTATCTTTACATTTTTGAAAAAAAGCATGGATCGTACCATATTCAATATTGTTCTATTCATCCTTTCAGCTACACCATTCTGTTGGGGATTATAAGGCACATTTGTTTGAGGTTTAATCCCATGTTGGCGAAGATATTGCTCAAATTCATTTGATGTATATTCTTTCCATTATCAGTGCGAATAGACCCAATATGAGATTGTGCATCATTTTCAATCCATTTATGAAAATTCTTGAATGTTAGGAAAGCATCAGATTTGTTATTCAATAAATAAACCCAACACATTCTGGTGTAGTCATCAATAAATGTCATGATATATCTATTTCCATTTGCAGAAGGAACAGGCATTAGACCACATAAATCTGAATGAATAAGTTCAAGCTTCCTATTTACTCTTGAATGTGAGTCATGAAAAGACTGTTTGCTATGCTTTCCTAGAATGCAAGCATCACATTGCTTATGTTTCCTAGGAATTGTAGGCAAACCAGCAACACCATTTTGCTTCAATAAGTGGAGACTGACATAGTTTAAATGTCCAATTCTAGCATGGCATAATAAACTTGATGGAAGTGTACCTTCTTCATGATGAGAAATATCTGAGAAATGTTGTGCATGAGCAAATGTTCCTTGCAGTTTGAAAAGCCTTTCTTCTTCTATTCCCCTCATGACAAGTGAGTGATCAGATGCTTTTCTTACCTCAAGCTTGCCATCAAAAATATGAATGGAGTGACCTTGCTGGTGGATGTGGACCAAGGACAACAAGTTTCACTTGAGCTGTGGGAGATATAGAACATGATCCAGAAGAAAGTCTGAGAGACCAGGCAGTTTAAGCCTGATTGTGCCAAGCCTTGATGGCTTGATTTTTGACTGATCTGCAAAGTATACTACTCCATCAACATTGTCAGTGAAATCTTCAAAAAAATCTTTTCTATGAGTCATGTGACAGGTTGCTCCTGAATCAAGTAGCCAATCATTTTTCCAGGAAGCAAGTGAAGTATTAAACAAATTTTCATTTACTCCAATGTTACATTGTGCCTCAACATAGTGAGCAGATCCAGGTGCTTTAACTTTGTCTGTATCATCAATTTTACCTTTCTGTTGGTTTCTTCTCTGCTCAATTTTGTCCCATGGTAGCTTGCATGTAGATGCATCATGTGATCCATTTCTTTTGCAGCGAATACAATGTAAAACTTCCTTTCCTCCTTGAGAATGTCTACCCCCCCCCCCGCCTTTGAAATATCTTCCTCTTCCTCTTCGTCCACCTCTTCCTCTTGTAGAATCTTGAGCAGGATACTTTTCTTTATGAGTAAGGCACATAGTCTCTTCAGAAGATTCAGGTGTTGTCTTCTTTCCAAAGGCTTTTTCTCTTTCAGCAAACTTTTCCACAAGAGAGTCAAAGGTTATATCTTTGAGATTTCCATTTGCTTGCAAAGACTCAAGATAATTGGAGTATGTAGGATAAAGTGCCTTGAGAAAAGCAATAAGAGAGATATCTAGCTCAACTTTAGTGGATTTGATATCATGCATTATAGACTTTATTTCAGATGCAAGAGCAAGAGGATCATTATTTTGCAGTTCAAGAGTGAAGAGTTTAATCATAAGTTGGACAACTTCAAGTGCAGAATGTGAGTCATAGAGCTCTTTTAGCTTTTGTAAAGCTTCAAAGGCAGTTGAATATGATGAAATGTAGTGACTCACCTCCTTATTTACAGATGCTGCGATTAATGCATATGCTTTGTTGTTCTTGTTTTCCGAGATGGCGAGCTCTTTGTCTGATGTAGGCTTTTCTGGGTCACTGTCTCCTTCTCCGACACACACTCCTTTCCACAACTCATTGAAGAT